>JAYMFT010151428.1:0-12610 GCA_038088735.1 Panulirus argus
GCCTTAGTCTTCGAGACTTCTGCTATGTTTCTTGTCGACTTCATTACGTGCATACCAAGCAAGGGATAGACGGCGTTTTCTGATTATATCTCTATTTGAACATATAATACTCGGTAGTCATATTAACCTTAACGTTTCATGTACGGATTTGTGGGTCTCACCGCCTCCGGGATAATCAGGTCAGTTCAGGAGACCGATTTTTTTCCGAAAAATATTGCCTGGAAGGACACGCCTCTGGTTTGCCTGGGTATAAAACCACCCGTACCCTTTTGCAATTCTTTCTCTCTTAAGATGTAATAAACAAAGGAACTTACTTTGCTTAATTTCACTTTTTAATGGAATATCGTTCATTCATTTTTTTAAAGTGAAGTGAAGGATCTGCTGAATAGGGACACCACATAACAAATGAACACTTTCCTAAACTTGACCGAAGGTATCGAGACCTCGGCAATGTTTTCTCAGGTCTTCATTAAGTGCAAACCAAGCAAGACAGAGGCAGCGATTTCTGATAAAATCTCCACTGGAACTTATAATACTCGATTGTCTTTTCACAATGACATTCTCATTATACAATTGTACAATTGTATAGTTCTCTCTCTCTGTGAAGATGTATAAAACTAAAGATATAATTGTGCTTCATTTTGCTCTCAGAAATTGTGTATCGTGAATTTATTTCCTCACGGAAAAGTTAAGGTTCGGTAGAAAATGGACACCAAGTACCACTTCAGCATTTTCCTGAACTTGGCATATAGTCTTCGAGACTTCTACTGAGTTTCTTGTAGACTTCATTACGTGTATACCACTCAAGGGATAGACGGTGATTTTTGATGAAATGTCTTTTGGAAATTATGATACTCGATCGTCTTGTCAAGTTCACCTTGTCAGAGTAAAGTTGTAGATCTCACCGCCAATTACTTGTCAGGCCATGTCGGGAGACTGAATAATTTGTTAAGATGATTACTTGGCGAGGCCATGACTGGTTTGTATGGGGATAAAACCATCCCCTACTCGTGTATAATTCTCCCTTGTCTCAAGATGAAATAAATGAAAGTTTTGGCTGTGCTTAGTTTTACTCTCAAAAGTAGTGTATCTTGCATTAATTTCTTCATGGAGAATTGAAGGTTCTGCAAACAATGGACACCAAGAACCACTTCAACATTTTCTTGAAGTTGGCCTATAGTACTCGAGATTTTTCCTGTGTTTCTTGTCGATTTTTTTACGTGCATAAAAAGCAGCAAGGAAAAACCTTTTTTCTCTGATGACATCTCTATTCGAACATATGGTACTCGATCGTATTGTTAACGTGAACATGTCAGGGCTGATATGTTAGTCACTCCGCCCCCGGGATAATCAGGTCAGTTCAGGAGACCGCCCTACTTCCGATAAAGATTGCATAGGGATGCCGAGCCACTGGTTTGCCTAAGTATAAAACCAACCCCTACCCTTTTAAAATTCTTTTTCTGTCTTAAGATGTAATAAACAAAAGAACTAACTGTGCTTAATTTCCCTTCTAATTGGTTATTGTTCATTCAGTCTTTTAGAGTGAAGTGAAGATTCTGCTGATTAGAGACACCAGGTACCGAATCAACACTTTCCTAAACCTGACCCAAGGTATCGAGACCTCTGTGGTTTGTCCATACGTCTTCATTAAGTGCATCCCAAGCAAGACAGAGACAGAAATTTCTGATGAAATCTCTACTGGAACTTATGATATTTGATCGTCGTTTCAACTTGACCCTGTCAGTGAAAATTAGTAGATCTCAACACCCCATCCCTATCAGGTCTGTTCGGGAGGCTGCTTAATTTCTTACGATGATTGCTTGGCGACGCCAAGACTCTGGTTTGTATGGGTATGAAACCATCCCCTACTCGTGTACAATCCTCTCTTTGTCTCAAGAGTTAATAAACTAAAGTACTGGCTATGCTTAACTTCACTCTCAAAACTGGTGTATAGTGCATTCATTTCTTCATAAACCTGGACCCAACCTTTCAAGACCTCTGCAGTGTTTGCTTTCGTCGTCACAAAGTGCATACCAGTTAAAGGGAGAGGCGGCGTTTTCTGATGAAATCTTTACTGGAATTTATGATAATCTTTCGTGTGTCAACCTAATCGTGTCGGGGGTAATTTGTTGATCTCACCGCCCTCTCCCTTGTCAGGTCAGATTGGCTAACTGCCTAATTTCTTAATAAAATTGCTTGGCGAGAGAAAGTCTCTGTATTGCATTGGTATAAAACCACCCCGTACCATTGTACAATTTTCTCTCTGTCTGAAGATACATAAAACGAAAGTACTAATTGTCCTTAATTTCATTCTCTAGAGTTCATTCATTTCTTCAAAGAGAAGTGAAGGTTCGGCAGACAATGGACAACAAGAACCACTTCAGCATTTTCCAGAACGTGGCCCATTGTCTTAGATACTTCTGCTCTGTTTCTTGTCGACTTCATTACGTGCATACCACGTAAGGGATAGACGGTGTTTTCTGATGAAAGATCTACTGGAAATTATGATACTCGATCGTTTTGTGAAGTTGACCCATTTAGGGTAAATTTTTAGATCTCACCTCCCCCTACTTGTCAGGACAGGTTGGGAGACTACATAATTTCTTAGATGATTGCTTGGCGAGGCCAGGACAGGTTTGTATGGTATAAAACCATCCCCTACTCGTGTTAAATTCCCCTTTTGTCTCAAGATGTAATAAACAAAGCATAGACTGTGCTTAATTTCACTCTCAAAAGTGGTGTATCGTGCATTCATTTCTTCATAGAGAAGTGAAGGTTCTTCAATGGATAACAAGTACCACTTAAACATTTTGCAAAACTTAGCACATATTCTTCGAGACAAATGCTGTGTTTCTTTTCGACTTCATTACGTACACACTAAGCAAGGGATAGACGGCGTTTTGTGATGACATATCTTTTCTAACATATGGTACACGATCATCATGTTAACGTGAACGTGTCAGGGCGGATTTTTGGGTCTCACCGACCCCGGGATAATCAGGTTAGTTCAGTTGACCTCCTTATTTCCGAAAAGATTACCTGGGAGGACACGCCTCTGTTTGCTTAGGTATAAAACCACCCCCAACCCTTTTACAATTCTTTTTCTGTCTTAATATGTAATAAACGAAGGAACTAATTGTGCTTAATATTAAATCTTAATGGATTATCGTTCACTCATTTTTATGGAATGAAGTGAAGATTCTGTTGAATAGAGACGCCACGTACCGAATCAACACTTTTGCTAAACATGACCCAAGGCATCGAGACCTCTGCCGTTTCCTCATGTCTTTAATAAGTGCATACCAAGCAAGACAGAGACAGCCAATCCTGACGAAATCTCTTATGGAACGTATGATTCTCGATCGTCGTTTCAACGTGACCCTGTCAAAGCAAATTTGTAGATCTCACTGCCCTCATCCTAGTCATTTCAGGTCGGGAGGCTGCTTAGTTTTTTAAGATGATTGCTTGGCGAGGCCAAGACTGGTTTTTATGGGTATATAACCATCCCCTACTCGTGTACAATTCTCTCCTTATCTTAAGATGTAATAAGCGAAAGTTTTGGCTATGCTTAATTTCACTCTCAAAAGTGGTGTATAATACATTCATTTCTTCACATTGAAGTTAAGTTTTGCATATTTTGGACGCCTTGTACCCAATCAACACTTTCCTAAACTTGGACCCAACCTTTCAAGAACTCTGCAGTGTTTCCTCTTGTCTTTACTAAGTTCATACCTGGCAAGGGAGAGGCGGCGTTTTCTGATGAAATCTTTACTGGAAGTTATGACACTCTTTAGTCGTGTCAACCTAACCGTATCGGAGGTAATTTGTAGATCTTACCGCCTCCTCCCTTGTCGGGTCAGGTTGGCAGACTGCCTGATTTCTTAACAAAATTGCTTGGCGAGACCAAGTCTCTGGATTACAATGGTTTAAAGCCACTCCATACCATTGTACAATTCTCTCTCGGTCTGAAGATATATAAAACGAAAGTACTAATTGTGCTTGATTTCAATATATAGAGTGTAATGATTTCTTGACAGAAAAGTGAAGGTTCGTCAGACAATGGACGCCAAAGTACCACTTCAGCATTTTTCTGATCTTGGCCTATAGTCTTCAATACTTCTGCTGTGTTTTTTGTCGACTTCATTACGTGCTACTACGAAAGGGATAGATGGCGTTTTCTGATGAAATCTCTACTGGAAATTATGATACTCGATCATTTTGTTAAACTGACCCTGTCAGGATAGATTTGTAGATCTCAACGCCCTTTACGTCTCAGGACAGTTCGGGAAAATACTTAAATTCTTAAGATGATTGCTTGGCCAGGTTTTTGTGGGTATAAAACAATCCCCTACTCGTTTACAATTCTCCCTTCGTCTCAAGATGTAATATACGAGAACAGAGACTGTGCTTAATTTCACTCTCAAAAGTAGTGTATAGTGCATTCATTTCTTCATAGAAAAGTGAAGATTCCTCAAACAATGGACAACAAGTACCACTTCAACATTTTCCTGAATTTGGCCAATAGTCTTCGAGACTTCTGCTGTGTTTCTTGTCGACTTCACTACGTGCATACCAAGCAAGGGATAGACGGCGTTTTCTGATGATACCTCTAATCGAACATATGATACATGATCGTCATATTAACGTGAACGTGTCAGGGTTGATTTGTGGGTCTCACCGCCCCCGGGATAATTAGGTCATTTCAGGAGACTCCCTTTTTTCTGAAAAAGATTGCCTGGGAGGACACGACTTGGTTTCCTGGGTATAAAACCACCCCTTCTTTTCAACAATTCTTTCTCTGTATTAAGATGTAATACACAAGAGAACTTACTTTGCTTAATTTCACTTTTTAATGGAATATCGTTCATTCATTTTTTTTAGGGTGAAGTGAAGGTTTTGCTGATTAGGGACACCACATACCAAATGAACACTTTCCTAAACTTGACCCAAGGTATCGAGACCTAGGCGGTGGTTTCTAACGTCTTCATTAAGAGCATACCAAGCAAGACAGAGGCAGCGATTTCTGATAAAATCTATAGTGGAACTTATAATACTCGATCGTCTTTTCATAATGACCCTGTCATTTTACAATTGTACAATTGTACAATCTCTGTCTCAAGATGTATAAAGCTAAAGAACTAATTGTGCTTCATTTCACTCTCAAAAATGGTGTATCGTGAATTCATTTCCTCACGGAAAAGTGAAGTTTCGGGAGAAAATGGACGTTAAGTACCACTTAGGATTTTCCTGAACTTGGCATATAGTCCTCGAGACTTGTGCTTTGTTTCTTGTCGACTTCATTACGTGTATACCACGCAAGGGATAGACGGTGATTTTTGATGAAATCTCTTCTGGAAATTATGATAATCAACCGTCTTGTTAAGCTGACCCTGTCAGAGTAAATATGTAGATCTCACCGCCAATTACTTGTCAGGACATGTCGGGAGTGTGCATAATTTCTTAAGATGATTATTTGGCGAGGCCAAGACTGGTTTGCATGAGTATGAAACCATCTCCTACTCGTGTATAATTCTCCCTTTGTCTCAAGATGTAGTAAGTGAAAGTATTGGCTGTGCTTAGTTTCAATCACAAAAGTAGTGTATCGTGCATTAATATCTTCATGGAGAAGTTAAGGTTCTGCAAACAATGGACACCAAGTACCGTTTCAACATTTTGTTGAAGTTGGTCTATAGTCTTCGAGATTTCTTCTGCGTTTCTCTTTGATTTCATTACGTGCAAAACAAGTAAAGAATAAACGGCGTTTTCTGATGACATCTCTATTCGAACATATGGTATTCGATCGTCATATTAAAATGAGCGTGTCAGGGCTGATTTCTGGGTCTCTCAGCTCCCGGGATAATCAGGTCAGTTAAGGAGAGCGCCTTACTTCCGATAAAGATTGCCTGGGCAGGCCGAGCCTCTGGTTTTCCTGGGTATAAAACCAACCCCTTCCATTTCACAATTCTTTTTCTGTCTTAATATGTATTAAACGAAAAAACTAACTATGCTTAATTTCACTTTTTAATTAGCTTTCGTTCACTCAATATTTTAGAGTGAAGTGAAGGTTCTGCTGATTAGGGACATCAGGTACCGAATCAACACTTTCCTAAACTTGACCCAAGGTATCGAGACCTCTCTGGTTTTTCCTCACGTCTTCATTAAGTTCATACCATGCAAGACAGAGACAGAAATTTCTGAAGAAATCTCTACTGGAACTTATGATACTTGATCGTCGTTTCAACTTAATCCTGTCAGAGCAAATTAGTAGATCTCACCGCCCACATCCTTGTCAGGTCTGTTTGGGAGACAACTTAATTTTTTACGATGATTGCTTGGCGAGGCCAAGACTCTGGTTTGTATGGGTATAAAACCATCCCCTCCTCGTGTACAATTATATCTTTGTCTCAAGATGTAATAAACGAAAGAATTGGCTATGCTTAATTTCACTCTCAAAAGTGGCGTTTAGTGCATTCATTTCTTCAAAGTGAAGTTAAGGTTTTGCAAGTTTTAGATACCTTTTACCCAATCAACTCTTTCCTAAACTTGAACCCAACCTTTCACGACCTCTGCATTGTTTCCTTTCCTCGTTACTAAGTGCATACCAGGCAAAGGAGAGGCGGCGTTTTCTAAAGAAATCTTTACATGAACTTATGATACTCTTTCGTCGTGTCAACGTAATTGTGTCTGGGGTAATTTGTAGATCTCACCGCCCCCTCCCTTGTCAGGTCAGATTAGCAGACTGCCTGATTTCTTAACAAAATTGCTTGAGGAGACAAAGTACTTGTATTATATTGGTATAAAACGATCTCGTAACTTTGTACAATTCTCTCTCTGTCTGAAGATATATAAAACAAAAGTACTAATTGTGCTTAATTTCACTCTCTTGAGTGCAATCATTTTTTCACAGAGAAGTGAAGGTGCGGCAGGCAATGGACAAGTAGAATCACTTCAGCATTTTCCTGAATTTGGCCCATAGTCTTCCATACTTCTGCTGTGTTTCTTGTCGACTTCATTACTTGCATACCACGTAAGGGATAGACGGCGTTTTCTGATGAAAGATCTACTGGAAATTATGGTACTTGATCGTTTTGTTAAGTTAACCTAGTCATGGTAAACTTGTAGCTCTCACCGCCCTATCCTTGTCAGGACAGGTCGGGAGATCGCATAATTTCTTAGATGATTGCTTGGTGAGGCCAAGACTGGTTTGTATGGGTATAAAACCATCCCCTCCTCGTGTACAATTCCCCTTTTGTCTCAAGATGTAATAAACAAAAGCTTAGTCTGTGCTTAATTTCACTCTCAAAAGTGGTGTATCGTGCAGTCATTTCTTCATAGAGAAGTGAAGGTTCTGCAGACAATGGATAACAAGTACCACTTCAACATTTTCCTGAACTTAGCACAGTCTTCGAGACTCATGCTGTGTTTCTTGTCGACTTCATTACGTGCATATCAAACAAGGGATAGACGGCGTTTTGTGAAGATATTTCTTTTCCAGCATATGGTTCTCGAACGTCATGTTAACGTGAACTTGTCAGGGCGTATTTGTGGGTATAACCGCCCCCGGGATAATCAAGTCAGTTCAGGAGACCGCCTTATTTCGAAAAAGATTGCCTGGGAGGGCACGCCTCTGGTTTGCCTAGGTATAAAACCACCCACAACCCTTTACAATTCTTTTTCTGTCTTAAGATGCAATAAACGAAGGAACTAATTGTGATTAATGTCACTTTTTAATGGAATATTATCGTTCATTCATTTCTTTTAGAGTGAAGTGAAGGTTCTGCTGACTAGGGACGCCACGTACCGAATCACCACTTTTCTAAACTTGACCCAAGATATCGAGACCTCTGCGGTGTTTCCTCACGTCTTTATTAAGTGCATACCAAGCAAGACAGAGGCAGCGATTTCTGATGAAATCTCTAATGGAACTTAGGATTCTCGATCGTCGTTTCAACGTGACCCTGTCAGAACAGATTTGTAGATCTCACTGTCCCCATCCTTGACATTTCAGGTCGGGTTTCTGCTTAATTTCTTAAGATGATTCCTTGGCGAGGCCAAGACTCTGGTTTGTATGGGTATAAAACCATCCCCTACTCGTGTACAATTCTATCTTTGTCTTAAGATGTAATAAACGAAAGTTTTGGCTATGCTTTATTTCACTTTTTAAAAAGTGATGTAAAGTACATCCATTTCTTCACATTGAAGTTAAGGTTTTGCATGTTTTGGACACCTTTTACCCAATCTACACTTTCCTAAACTTGGACCCAACCTTTCAAGACCTCTACGGTGTTTCCTCTTGTCTTTACTAAGTACATCCTGGCAAGGGAGAGTAGGCGTTTTCTGAAGAAATCATTACTTGAGCTTATGGTGCTCTTTAGTCTTGTCAACCTAACCGTGTCGGAGGTAATTTGTAGATCTCACCGCCCCCTCCCTTGTCAGGTCAGGTTGGCAGACTGCCTTCTTAACGAAATTGCTTGGCGAGACAAAGTCACTGGATTAAATTGATATAAAATCACTCCGTACCATTGTACAATTCTCTCTCGGTCTCAAGATGTAAAAATGGAAAGTAATAATTATGCTTGATTTCTATATATAGAGTGCATTCCTTTCTTCACTGAGAAGTGAAGGTTCGGCAGAAAATGAACACCAAGTACCACTTCAGCATTTTTCTGAACTTGGCCCATAGTCTCGATATTTCTGCTGATTTTTTGTCGACTTAATTACGTGCTAATACGAAAGGAATAGACAGCGTTTTCTGATGAAAGGTCTACTTGAAATTATGATACTCGATCGTTGTGTCAAGTTGAACCTTTCAGGATAAATTTGTAGATCTCATCGTCCCTTACTTGTCAGGACTGTTGGGGAGACTGCATAATTTCTTAATTTGATTGCTTGGCGAGGCCAAAACTAGTTTTTATGGGTAAAAAACACCCCCTACTCGTGTACAATTCTCGCTTCGTCTCAAGATGTAATAAACGAAAACAGAGACTCTGCTTAATTTTACTCTCAAAAGTAGTGTATAGTGCATTCATTTCTTCATAGAGAATTGAAGATTCTTCACACAATGGACAACAAGTACCACTTCAACATTTTCCTGGAGTTGGCCTATAGTCTTCGAGACTTTTGCTGTGTTTCTTGTCGACTTCATTATGTGCATACCAAGCAAGGGATAGACGGCGTTTTCTGATGATATCTCTAATCGAACATATGATAACCAATCGTCATATTAACGTGAACGTGTTAGGGCGGATTTGTTGGTCTCACCGCCTCCGGGATAATCAGGTCAGTTCAGGAGACCGCTTTTTCTTCCGAAAAAGATTGCCTGGGAGGACACGCCTCTGGTTTGCCTGGGTATAAAACCACCCCTTCCCTTTTGCAGTTCTTTCTCTTTCTTTAGATGTAATAAATAAAGGAACTTACTTTGGTTAATTCCACTTTTTAATGGAATATCGTTCTTCATTTATTTAGAGTGAAGTGAAGGCTCTGCTGAATAGGGACACCACATTCCAAATGAACACTTTCCAAAACTTAACTCAAGGTATCGAGACCTCGGCGGTGTTTTCTAACGTCGTCATTAAGCGCATACCAAGCAAGACTTAGGCAGCGATTTCTGATAAAATCTCTATGGAACTTATAATACTCGATCGTCTTATCAAATTGACCCTATGATTTTACAATTCTCTCTGTCTGAAGATGTATAAGACTAAATATCTAATTGTGTTTTATTTCACTCTCAAAAATGGTGCATCGTGAATTCATTTTTTCACGGAAAAGTGAAAGTTCGGGAGAAAATAGACAAGTACCACTTTAGCATTTTCTTGAACTTGGCATATAGTCTTGGAGACTTCTGTTGTGTTTCTTGTCGACTTCATTATGTGTATACCACGCAAGGGATACACGGTGATTTTTTAATAAAATATCTTCTGGAAATTATGATACTTGATCGTCTTGTAAATTTGACCCTATCTGAGTAAATTTGTAGATCTCACCGCCAATTACTTGTCAGGACATATTGGGATACTGAATGATTTTTTAAGATGATTGCTTGGCGAGGACAAGACTGGTTTGTATGGGTCCATCCCCTACTCGTTTACAATTCTCCCTTTGTTTAGAGATGTAATAAACGAAAGCATAGACTGTGCTTAATTTCACTCTCAAAAGTGGTGTATCGTGTATTCATTTCTTCATAGAGAAGTGAAGGTTCTGGAGGCAATGGAAAACAAGTACCACTTCAACATTTTCCTGAACTTAGCACTCTGTCTTCGAGACTTATTCTGTGTTTCTTGTCGACTTCATTACGTGCATACCAAGAAAGGAATACACGGCGTTTTCTGATGACATCTCTTTTCCAACATATGGTACTCGATCGTCATGTTAATATGAAAGTGTCAGGGCGGATTTGTAGGTCTCACCGCCCCCGGGATTATCAGATCAGTAAAGGAGACCGCCTTATTTCTGAAAAAGATCGCCTGGGAGGACACGCCTCCGGTTTGCCTGGGTATAAAACTACCCCCTACCCTTTACAATTCTGTTTCTGTCTTAAGATGCAATAAACGAAGGAACTAATTGTGCTTCAATTCAATATTGAATGGAATATCATTAATTCATTTTTTTTTAGAGTGAAGTTAAGGTTCTGCTGATTAGGGACGCCACGTTTCGAATCAACACTTTAATAAACCCAAGGTATCGAGACCTCTGCGGTTTTTCCTCACGTCTTTATTAAGTGCATACCAAGCAAGACAGAGGAAGCCATTTCTCTTGAAATCTCTAATGGAACTTATGATTCTCTATCGTCTATTCAACCTGACCCTTTCAGAGTAAATTTCTAGATCTCACTGCCTCCATACTTTTCAGGTCAGGTCGGGAGGCTGTTTATTTTCTTAAGACGATTGCTTGGCAAGGTCAAGACTCTGGTTTGTATGGGTATAAAACCATCCCCTACTAGTGTACAATTTTCTCTTTGTCTCAAGATGTAATAAACGAAAGTTTTGGCTGTGCTTAATCACACTTAAAAATGGCGCGTAGTGCATTCATTTTTTCACACTGCATGTTTTAGACACCTTTTACCCAATCAACACTCCTAATCTTGGACCCAACCATTCAAGACCTCTGCAGTGTTTCCTCTCGTCTTTACTATAAGCATACCTGATAAGGGAGAGGCGGCGTTTTCAGATGAAATCTTTTCTGGAACATATGATTCTCTTCAGTCGTGTCAAGCTAACCATATCTGGGGTAATTTGTAGATCTCACCGTCCCCTCCCTTGTCAGGTCAAATTGGCAGACTGCCTGATTTCTTAACAAAATTGCTTGGCGAGACCCCGTCACTAGATTGCATTGGAATAAAACCGCGCTGTACCATTGTACAATTCTCTCTCGGTCTGAAGATGTATAAAACGAATGTACTAATTGTGCTTGATTTCAGTCTATAGTGTGCATTCATTTTTTTCACAGAGAAGTGAACGTTCGGCTAACAATGCACACCAAGTACCACTTCAGCATTTTTGTGAACCTGGCCCATAGTCTTCGATACTTTTGTGTTTTTTGTCGAATTTATTACGTGCTACTATGAAAGGGATAGAAGGCGTTTTCTGATGCAATCTCTACTGGAAATTATGATACTCGATCGTTTTGTCAAATTGACCCTGTCAGGATAAAATTGTAGATCTCACCGCCCCTTACTTATCACGACAGGTCGGGAGACTGCATAATTTCATAAGATGATTGCTTGGCGAGGCCAAGACTGGTTTTTATGGGTATAGAACTATCCCAAACTCGTGTACAATTCTCCCTTTGTCTCAAGATGTAATAAACGAAAACATAGACTGTGCTTAATTTCACTTTTTTCATAAAGAAGTGAAGATTCTTCAGACAACACACAAGAAGTACCAATTCAACATTGTCCTGAAGTTGGCCTATAGTCTTCAAGACTTCTGCTGTGCTTCTTGTCGACTTCATTACGTGCATACCAAGCAAGGGATAGACATCGTTTTCTGATGACATCTCTATTCGAACATATGGTGCTCGATCCTTACATCTATATGAGCGTGTCAGGTCTCACCGCCCCCAGGATAATCAGGTCAGTTCACGAGACCGCCTTTTTTCCGAAAAAGATTACCTGGGAGGACACGGGTCTGGCTTGCCTGGGTATAAAACCACCCATATTCTTTTGTAATTCTTTCTCTGTCTTAAGATGTAATAAACAAAGGATGTTACTTTCCTTAAATTCACTTTCTAATGGAATATCGTTCATTCATTTTTTAGAGTGAAGTGAAGGTTCTGTCGATTAGGTACACCACATATCAAATGAACACTTTCCTAAACTTAACTCAAGCAATCGAGACCTCTGCTTTGTTTTCTCATGTCTTCACTAAGTGCATACCAAGCACGACAGAGGTAGCGATTTCTTATAAAATCTCTACTGGAACTTATAATTCTCGATCGTCTTTTCAAAGTGACCCTGTCATTGAACAATTGTACATCCTCTCACCCGCAAGCTGATATCCTCTACCTCGGGGATTTCAACGTTCACCATCGGAAATGGTTGAATTCCTCCCATACGGACAGTGGAGGGATCGAAGCCCTCACATTCTCCATTCTCAATGACTTAGAGCAA
>JAYMFT010151439.1:0-12610 GCA_038088735.1 Panulirus argus
TGCATACGTTCTAATACAAAAAAGCGAGGTCATAGCAAGAAATTTAGAAAATTTTGTTTAAAGGTCGTATAAAAGTACTTATAAAGCATTAGCGATGAGGATAGTAGAGTAAGCTTGTGGTGAAAATGCTTACACGGGGTTACGACGTTTAGAAAGTTGAACGACTACAGAGAGTTTAAGGGATCGGTAAAGAACTCCTTCCCTGTATCGTATGCACGTAGATAATCACACAAGCTATAAATAGCACAGGAATCAGAATAACACATACTTAGGAATGGTCATTATAATCAGAAAAAGTATAAAAGAGATAAGCTGTCTGCTTGTATCACCGTATCATGGCAAAGGATGCTCAGAAGAGCGGATTTCCACTATGGAATACCTTCCCTGTACTGCATAATTAGGTAACTAGAAAATGAAAGCGGTGTTCAAGACATTGGTGTTCCCTAACAGGGTTTACTCTAGCGACAAAATGGCTTTAGCAGTGTGCCTTACTCTCCCGTGTGCACAGTTTTAAAAAGCTCCTTACACTCCTTACTGAAGCAGGCACCATCATCTGTGGACCTTTACCATTTTTCCCTACCTTTACAAAACGGGGTACTCTTAGGCAGCGTCATATCCTAGACAACAGACACTCCTCTCCATTAGGGAACAAGAGCATGGATATCTTCTACACGGACGATGCCATTCAAAATTGTAGCTTTTTAATACTAGCGAGAAGGGGATTGTATAAGTGATGGGACAGCCATTAGCCGCGACATTTGTTATGGGGGGCAAACAGTGACGAAGATTTGGTCAGGCTTAGAAACCGAGGGATGTTGATAAATTCAAAAGGGTTTATATAGAAAGGACTGGACAAAGGAAGATTTGGAAATGTTTAGAAACCAAGGAGGCCAAATGATTGAAGTATAAACAGAATAATGCAGGGAGAATTACAAAGGAAGGTTCACACGATAAATCATATACAAATGCTGATGGATGGATGGGACTGGAAAAAGAGCTTGAATTTTGGATATAATGCATGATTGTAAGTCAAGTCATCAGAGGTATAGTTGTGAATAAACTCAGGAAATCACTTGCCTTTCCCAGGGGGAAAGACTGCCACTACTAGTGAGTAAAATCACCAAATCTCAACATGTGATAGTAAACTGGTCCTAGGAAGACAGTAACTGACAAAACTTTTCTTAATAAACCAAACTGAGAACAGTCCTCCTTAAAGATAAGAAGAAGCAGATCAATTATTTAATTAAAGTAATGAAGGAACAATCCAGATGGTGCAAGAAACAGCAGAATAGTGAGGGAGAGCAGTGCTAAAGCTCTTATCAATGAGACTTCTTTTATAATGTTAAATATATTTGTTACCTCATCCCACTTGCTGTGCCTCTCATGCCCCTCCTCACTCTGGCCCGAACTTTGTAAAGGTTTGAGTCAAGATTGTTTGATCCTAGATTTAGCCAGTTTTGCTTAAGTTACACATTTGGTACAACATGCCCATAGTTCAAATACATTAAGTAAAGCCATTGTGACATGGTATGAGGGCAGAAATTTGTATTGGTGTTGCCTGTTGGAAGATACTGCCAACATTGCAGACCTTTACCTAAGTGTGTCAATTTTTAACTACCAAAGTACATAATCATCAGGGTTGTAATTAATTGTACGGAAGAGTCTTCTTTTAATCATACTTCTAAATTAGCAAGGAGAGGAAAGCTTGTAAAAAAAAAAAATCAGAACCCTCTTTCATAGTCTTGAATAATCAGAACCTTTTTCTCAGTCTTCAAGGTTACAGAAAAACTATTGATATTAATTCAGATCTTCATTAAACACTTACTTCTGGTCAACCCAAGTACAAGTCAAGAGCCTGCAACATATAAGTATCTATTTGCAGTGACAACAGAGAATCTATAATTGACTCAGTCAGGAGACTAACTAACACATAACAGCTATGTGATAAATGTCAAATTTGTTTAACATATGGCATAAATGCGCATGACAGAAATACACTTAATTCATTGGACTAGATTCCTAAAGCTTAATCACATAATCTTAACGATTAAAATCGAGCATCAACAAGTTCTAAACAGACACAATATACTAAAGCACAACACAAAATTGGGGTACATAGTATGGGTATCTATCATAATGGACTGGGGAAACTTCTGGCATGGTGTTTGAAATGTTCAGTCAAACATAAAAAAACAAAGTAGTCATTACTCAGAACATGTCACTGAAGAAACCCTCAAATACTCAGGAGGATATTATGGTAGCAAGTGTACCCTGAGGTAATGAGTGTCCAAGCAGCCCTTATTCCAATCAGCTGGGTTGGGATTGGAGACTCTACTTCAGCAAAACTGATTCAAAGAAAGTGTTTATAGCCACCTGACCCATCCATATAAATGAGAAAGGAGTTGATGATATAAAAGGTAAATTGACAGATTGTCTTGTTCAATCATACTATCCACCCTCCTGACAAATTCTGAGGTGATTTTAAGGAAAATCATGATCTGGGATAAATGACATCAAATTATGCATATAACATAATAAAAACTTAACTTAAAAACTAATATGAACTCACTCACTCTACACATTTATACTAAACAATACCGTAATGTATTGTTCTTTGAGATTCCTTCCTTATTTCTTCAATCATTACCAAGCATCCACAACAGCATTTTGACTGATATGAACACTACAGTGCCCCCCAAAAAAAGAGTATCAATGGGTTCCTATGATGAGATTTTGGAATGAAGCAGGGCTTGTATGTAACTATAACCATAGTATGCTGCTTGTTTTGTAATACTCTTGTTCTCTGCCACTATACACATTACATAGTTTTCAATCTTGGGTTTACCCAACATTGTTTTTGGCCATCTGTCTTGTCTTCCTTTAAAGGTTTCAGTACTCACTCCATGCAGATTTCTGATTTGTGAAATGGCCAATTTCCCACAAGAAGAAAATAAAGGAAGTCATGCTAACATGCCCTAATGATATGTATGTTCCAAAGAATCCTTCTACGTCTGACTATTGTTTCTTCCATTTTGTAAAGTTTTAGTCCTTTTTTTCTAATTTCTTCAATTTCCTGTCAAGCAGTATCATATATCTTTCTCTTCTTCTCACTTAACTCTTTACGTCCATTTTCCAAGGTTCCTTCTTTGTCTCGTTTGTTTTCAATGTTCTTCTATTCCTATGTCTGTGAGGACTTTCCTCATTTAGCTTTCTAATGAAAAAAGGTCCATTAGTTTCTTGCTTTTGTAGCTAGCATATTCTAGCCAATTATTAAGCTCTTTCTCAATCCTTCTTGGTCTCCAGTCTTGCGAGAGACTGTGTACTTACCTACCTACCTACAAGTACCTATGCTAAAATTGTGCCATAATGGCAGAGTTGGCATGTAGAGAAAGAAAGAGTACCTACCTACCTGCGAGTGCCAACAATAAGATTTTGCACTGATAGGGTGAGCATTAAGCACTCAATGCACATCTTGTTTTATGAGTAAGACTGTTTTTCTCAGCTTGGAGAGAGAGAGAGAGATACACTAATATTTTTCATCACATCTCCAACCTCAAACACTGAAATCCCAAATTTTGGAATAAAGATGCAATCTGTATTCTGAAATAATGACAAACCTATTGAAGAAACAGAAGTGGATACAATTACTGACTGAAACAGTAAGGCTAATCAGGTTGATAGCAAAGTAGTAAACCCACCTCAAGGAGGTGGGTGTCCCTACCCTTTGCCAGTCTGTAGGAATGTGGTTTGAAAACCCAATTCTGGAGAATAATTTTGCACAAAAGGTACATATTTGTAATTTTTGGAAAAAAAAATATACTAATGATATTAACTGATCAACAGAAATTTTAACAAATGCTCTGAGGCTTTATTTAGCCACTCCGACTTAGGCAGTTAATCACTATGTCATCAGACTTCAAAGTATGGATACGAAATACCATATAATACATAACATGAAGAGAAAGATCCCCTGTATGTCATATGGAACAACTAAGAGGGCTATTGTTAGTTTGAACCTTACAAAACTTATAGAGAGAGAGTAGAAACTAGGTATGAAAAAATAAAGAAACTGAAAAGAGCAGGTGACACACTTTAACTATCATGAGACAAAAAAGTGAAAACATAAATGCTTCATGAGGCCAAGCCATAAAATCTGATGGTATAGCATCCTGGTCTCTGTGGTGAAACTTCCATTTTGGTTAACAATTCAAAATTGCTGATCATATTTTCATAATTTTTATACTTCAAAAATGTCTAATTCATTCCTTATAAAAGATCATTAAAATAAAGTAGGAATTCATATTATGAACAATCTTTAGTTCATGAATTTACATGGGATGTAACTAATAGATGTTTAATTCTTTGATTTGATGTTTAAATGGAGGCAATATACATTGAAAATATATTCAAAATGTTCTCACAGAGTAAGTGGAAAAATCAGTACTGTGGGATTAATTTACATTCAATTATCAACCCTTAAAGAAACTCTTGTTTGTCAAAATTTCATGCATCCATACAGAGACAGTTCTTCCTGTATGGTGAACTCAAAGTGAAATATTAAGTAAAACGGCATTGGTACAGCTGCTTTAATTGCAGTACTGTGAATCTGTTATACATTACGTCTATATCAAAAGTTCATTCACGCTCAGAAAGCATGTCTATGTTCTTGCAACTTTAACCTACCATATAGCATTTTCATCATATCTACCCACGGGCATGACTTTCCCTGCCCTTCTTGAGCCTGTATGATTACGGGTTTGGATTCATTCCACAAAATCAATCCCTGCAAAAGGTGCATGCCTCTTTGCACTACCTACCCATGTAAATGGAAATGATATTAATGATATATAGGGGGTTTTATTTTCGGTAGAATTTGTAATATTATAGAGTAATACATAAACACTATGGAATTTCATAGTAACGAATAATATGTTTTGGTCAATTTATTCCTTATCATAAGATATATTGCCTCAGTCCTTTGTTCAAAAGTTACTTGCAGACTGGTTTACCTCATATTTGGCAACCAAGAGGCTAAGTTACTTGTTAACATTTACAGTAACTTGCACATTATATTTCTAAAACATTTTATTATACTACGAAAAATGAAAGGAATTCATTGCGGTTTTCACGAGAGCATATCAAAAATGTTCTTTATATTACATTTTTGTTTCAATAATATTTAATACTACATAAAAATTATAGACGTCTCAAAAAGCATTCAGCATAAAATTAGTTAAATAAATAAAACCCTTAATTCTCAACTGTCCATTATATCATTATAAAAATACGAGAAAATGTTTAACATATTCCTACACTGTACAACGTGAACATGTATTTTTACTTTTTTATGTGCTAACATGCTAAGGCGGGGAAGCATTTAGGCATAAAATTTTTTTTCCATACTGCATGCAGGAGGGTAGACGAGATACTGGATGATTCTGATGCCTCTCATTCGTGAATGCATTTAAACAGACTTATGACCAATTTTTCAGCTTAAACATGGGATGACTTGTGTAAAATCTTTGGGTGTTGTAATAAGCTATCTAAAAGGAACAGTGACCATGGCCTCTCAAGATTTTCAGCTGTTGCCACTCCTCTCTATATGGATGAAATGGAAAATGGATATACATATAACCTAGTAACTAATTTCCTAATAATTTATGAACAGCACATGATGTTCAAACTCTACTCCACATACAATATAGAGAAAATATTGACAAATGAAAAAAATGTGATATGAGTTGTTTGTCAGTTAATATCTGACATTTGTAGTTCAGAAGATCAAGCACCTACGAATATGCAGTTTTTTTGGACTGCAGGAGAGATATCTATCATAATCCCATAAATAGGTTACTACTTTCCAATAAAATAATATGGATTTACTGTACTGCAAACTTCTGAGTAACAAATGCCAGCAACCTATTAAGTCTTTTTTTATAATTCTTTTGAATGCCACAGCTTCCTAACTACTATGACCATTTCTTACCTTTCCCAGGATTTCCAACAAAATGCTCACCAAACCCTTCCATTCTTGAAACCATATTTAAAACACTATGTGTTTATATATTTTTCAGTATATTACATATACTGCCATATATCTAATTATTTCTTATTTAATGTATAATATGATTATCCAGCTGAATTGAGAACTTCTGAGGGTACCAGCTGCCGTGCTAGCCAGTCTAGACCCTGGTGTAAACCACTACCAGATTGAGCATCACAGGGTTGGATGTGCCATGAGCGTCCAAGACACAGCTTGTGTACTCCCAAACTATCAGTCAAGGCTGCCATTCCTAGTGCTCGTTCACAATTCTGTTCAGAAACATGGATGAGAATTTATTATTATAAACTTATATGCCGAATATGAAATGAATTAATCCAGTATTTGCTTTAATGAGATACCTCCAATAAATGGTTTAAATCAAGATATAAAATCTAATTCAAAAATATTTTACTGCTTTGTAGTAAAATACAAGGGTAAAATCTTTACATCCTAAAAATTAACAGATGCTTGTGTTTTTATGGAACAAATGAAAAGAATACAGACTGATCTACAAATAGATGCTTAAGTTAGTAACCTTAATTTATATCTTAATGTCAGTATATTTAAAGGATACAGTGTTCATGGATACATGTACTTACTAGTCACTACTTCACTGAAAAAGGAGGGATAGGAAGCAAATCTTCCTCCTAAGAACTCTATGCTTATCCTAATGGGTAGATGATATGTAAGTGAGTTGTGATGGCTGATCTACAGTCTATTAATCAACCTTTAAAACCAGTAAAACTTAGTAGCTTGCCTCTTTGTTAGCAAAGATGAGAAGTGAAGCTTCCTTTAATTCTCGTTCAGTCATGAGTTTTGTAAGCTCTGACTGAGCTTCAGGAAGTCTATCAACATCTGTAGCATCTACAACAAAAATTATAGCTTGGGTATTGAAGTAGTAGTGTCGCCAAAGAGGTCGTAGCTTTGGCTGACCTCCAACATCCCATACAGTGAACTGTCAAAGAAACAATTTATGAACAACTGTATCTTACCATTTACATCTTTTGATTCAAGAAATTCACACGTTAATTTTTCTGTACTCACTGGAAAGGAAACTGATAAAACTGGTGGATGGAGTGGGATGTGGATGAAATTTCTGGTGCCCTTGGGTGAAATACGTCAATGAGCAAATGTAAAATCATTTCATGAGACTCTCAGCATTTTGTAAAAACTGTGCAGACCAATTAATTTTCTCCCTATTACCAGGCAATGCGAGTTGTCAGTTGAGAAAATGAAAAAAAAAAAGACAGGAAATCCAGCATCTAGTAACATTCATAATGTGTTTTTCTTTAATTCTTACATCCAACATGTGACATGCCATAAACACCATCAGCAATGCAATCAGAGTTCATAAACTCAATGTTGCTGATGACAATACATATCTTAAAACAAAGCCACTACTGTTCATGATCATTCTATTGTATATATCCATTTACTTATGTTCTTTGGTTCTAATAGGAGCTTGAACAATAAATAAATTTATTCCCTGCAAAGCTTGAAAAAAGTTAGAGGGGTGATGAGGCTGGGGGAGCCATCTTTGTTAGCTCTTATCATTAGTTTTAGGGCATACAGCCTTTCATATCAGTGATGAAGGTTGTGCATCCACATACAAATGTGGCAAGAAAGGTAGTAACAAGTGACAAGAATAATAATGGAATTCATGATGGGTCATGAATATGGATGACAGACAGACAGGTCCTGAATGTATTCTGACACTGCATAAGGCAATTCCATTTAATCTGAACCAAAAAGTTGAATTCTGAATGCCAAATTCATCCAATCAAACTCAAACTCCTGAAACCTATGTGTTTGGAGAACATTTAACCCTTTCACTGCAGCTGTAACGTATGTATAAGCCCAGCCCCCCCCCTTTTTTTTTACTGTAGCTGGGTAGTATAAGGCTCTTTATTTTCTGTTCTATATATATTTTTTCTTTTTTAAATACATATTCGCCATTTCCTGCATTAAGGAGGCAGCATCAAGAAAAGAGGATTGAGCCTTAGAGGGAAAATCCTCACTTGACCCCTTTCTCTGTTCCCTTTTAAATAAGGTAAAAACTGGAGGGGAGGATTTCCTGTCCCCCGCTCCCATCCCTTTTAGTTGCCTTCTACAACACGCAGGGAATATGTGGGAAGTATTCTTTCTCCCCTATCCCCAGGGATATATATGTATGTATAAATATATACAGCCATTACTACTTGTAACAGCATCCTACACATTGTTTCCATACACTGCAGCCTAACATTTTCTATACATTTGTCAATATATGTAGAGATGTCAAAGCAACCTGTAAGATATCTGCAAGCTCGTTTTACATAACTATTGTGAAGTTGCGTCACTCTTAAAGGTTACTAAATATTACTGTTGAAAACTTTAATAATCATAATTGCTTATGACAAATATACTTACAGAAATACCACACATCTTACTACATATGACAGCAAATACTCCAGCAGTAATTCATATGCCTGGAGGTGAAGCATAAATAAATTATCTCACCAGGCTGAGTTGTACAATATATCACTGTATTCAGAAAATTATGTTCTAGTTAATCATAATAAGAAACTTGTGGAGATATTCTTTTCCAGAATATTTGAGATTATCCCACATAGAGAGCACCTTTAACATTAACACTGCTGCAGTAAAAGGTTAATGCAATTCAGCTGAAAGCTGCAAAACAATACTTTACAGAACTATACAAAATCAACTATGCACCAAGTTTGAGAAGAACCTACCTTGAAGTTTTTGTACTCAATGGTTTCCACATTGAAACCAATAGTAGGTATCGTTGACACAAATTCATCCTGTTTCAGTTTGAACAGAATAGATGTCTTCCCTGCACCATCTAGACCAAGAGTTACTACACGCATTTCTATTCTGGCTCCAATATGAATACGATTATCCTGATGAAAACAACAAATCTAACATGAGATAACAGAAAATATTATCTCTATTTAACAAGGTTTATCACATATTAATGTAGTACTGATGTTTAATAAAAACAAAATATCAGCAAGGTCTTACAACTGCTTCACCTCTTGTTCTACATAAAGTAAACTTTGTGTAATATTTAAGAATGCAGTTCAGAAAAAATTATACATGTTAAATATAAACATGAAATAGGTGAATGATCACAGATAAGATTTAAATTATAACTAGCTGGCTCACTCGAAAACTGACTTTATCACCATCACAGATATTAAAACTTTTTAATTACTGTTGTGCCTTCATAACAATGACACAACCCTCAAATTGTGGCCAAAAATCATGTGATGTTCTCTTACAGGACAGCAACTAACATCAAATGATCTATTTATCCATCTATCCATCTCTCTAATGCCTGTTCCTTCCAGAAACTCCAATCAAGGGGGTGGCTATGGCAAAAGAGTCTCCACTTATCCATCCTCACATACCTTATTTGCACACACAATTTCACACATTCTTACCCCATTCCTCTCCCTCCAGTACTCTTCCATTCTATTTCCCATGTCACAAGTGGTCTTCCTTCTCTCACACACCAGCCCCCTTAATTGTACTCTCATACACCTTCCTTAAAAACTTCCCATCTTGCATTCATTCCGCATGCCCAAACCATCTAGAAGTATTACGTTTCACCCACTCTATCATAGACTCCACAATGCATTCCCTTTGTATTCCCCACCACAACAAATCTCTCATACACCCCCTCATTATTTTCTTCATTCCATCTAGTCATATGACATGCTCCTCACAAATAATTCATTTCCACAGCCTGGATTTTTAACCTCTGTGACTCATGTTATTACCATGTTTTGGCAACATAAGTCACCTCTAACCTTCATGATGTTAAAACTTTCATTTAAATCACAAGCAGATTTTATGGTTGAGGTCACTTTCATTGCCAGGATAATTTTCTAAGCAGAGTATAAATCAAAGTAGGGCACAGAGTATCATTAAGTGCACACAGTGCATTATTTCTATATGTTATTGCTTATTCACTGCCAATTCCGTGCCTGTGTAAGAAATTGGAGTCCAGTCGTATCTCACATAACACTTGGCAATACTTAACTCACACAACTCACTCTTTGTAACTCTAGATTTTCTTGTGGTTAGCGCTATGCATTAGCTTTGCCTTTTGGCAAGATGGTAGGAGTACTAGATGGAAGCAGTAGGTAAAAACATTAGGCACAAGCATTTGAAAGAAGTAGTAAGTAGGAACACTATGCATGAACATTCATTCAGAAGAAATAGTTGGTTGGAACATTAGGCAGGAACATTAGGGAGACACATTAGGTAGAAGTAATTGGCTGAAGATTAGGCAGCAGCCTCTTGAAACACTGCTCTAGAATTCCCCCTCTCCCAGTGGAATGCTAAAGGTGAGGCACTAAAGGATGAGAGGCGGCACCGGAATTTACCAGTTATGGAGACTTTTGCTGTAGCCACTCCCTTGAGGGAGTTCCTGAAGGGAACAGACATCAGAGATATAGATAGTATGATATCAAGTTCAAGAGAAAGAACGAAATAAGATCTGCATGCCCTCTCCTCTTATCTCAAGCTATAAAATGTGTCAGCTACACCACTGCCTCCCATTTACTCAGCACTCCAAAAGACTAATGAAAGATGGTCAAACTACTTGTTTGTGCTTTTTCTTTTACTTTTGCATGTCAGTTTGTCAATGTATAGATAATTAAATTTTTTTGCACATGGTGATTTGATTTCTCAAGTGTGTATCAATGTTTAGGGGTTTAAACATTAGTTAAGTCCTAAATATCATTATTTCCACATTTCTTTATTTCATACTTGCTTTACTATTTCCTGACTACTTCAAAATTATGGAGTTTTCTTATTTGTTCTCATTAAAAATAATTTATGTGAAACAACTGCCACACTGTATAAACACTACCGTATTCTATACTCACCTTCGTAAAAGTAATTGGTATGGAAGGATCAGGTGCTAGAGATGCTAGTTGCGCCAACTGCTGTTCTTGAGAAGTAACATGAGCAAGTCGAGCAGAGAGATCACGTGAGGCCATGATTAACCTACCATCATCTTGCTGAATGGCCCGCTCTCCATCAACAACCACTGCAACCATCTGTCAAAAATTGAGAAATAATTACTCTACACTCCAATACAAATATTATACACATATAAATAATATAATACATAATATATAACGTAATAACATGTCTTCCACATTATATGAATTATAAGTTTTTGTCAATATATAAAGCAGTAGCTAACAGCCTTCAATAAATCACCTAATTCTTGCCTAGTTAAGAAAAAAATAACATGATGATATACGTAATGCTCTTATTTCTCAACCTTAAGAAATTAGTTTGATCTTGGAATTAAATAGCTAAGACAGAATTGTACTTACTATGGTATGTTTTACACTGGCTATTGTTTCATGACATGGTCTTCAATCAGCAAACACTTTCTTACCTAAGAGATAAGTACCTCATGGGAAAACATCAGATAGGATGATAAAAGAAATAGCATCCACCTGTGACAATAGTGTGGTCATGTCCTCTTGCTGCTGACGTATAGAACACAACCTCTCACGAATGTGTGCATCCAAAACAGTCATTGCTTGTGTTTCCTGCCGATTAAGCTGTTCTCTTAACTGTGCAAAGTACTGTCTCACACGTGCTCTTGCCTCCTCTGCAGTTCCACCTGCATCCACATCTGATGACCCACTATCATTTGCAGAACCTTCCAACTGTCGAGCCACACTCTCTGGGGAGTTCAATAAAGGGTGTTACATATGGGAACAGAATGCTGAAAGACAGTAATACGAGTCAACCAGAAAACACTTACTAGGTAATCTTACAAATATGTAGGTTTGGAAGGATGGAAAACCATTCTCAGTAGTTGGAATCAAATGAGCATCTTGAGAGAGCAGTTACTTGATGAGAGGTTAGAATATTATCACAAAAAATGTAGTGTACCTGTGTGGATTACCCTCCCCCCAACTACCATAAAAGCTTGGAGATGTTTGTTCATGAGAAAACAGCCATAAAGCAACCCACCCATGCCTAAGAGAATGAGAGCACAGAGGTGAAGTGGCACCATGCTAATACCCATCCCTATTCATTAACTGATTACAGTGTTTTTTCTTTTTTTAAGTTAAAGGCTCCAGTCATGGACAAAAGTCCACATCAAGGCCAGGCCTTAATTGTACATGCATAAGGCCTTTTATGGCAAAAAAACTTTCTCAAAGAGGAAATGAGGAAAAGATGAAAAGAAACATATGCTCATAGGGCTCTGCCTATGTTGGAAAAATGGGTTTTCTTCCCTCATTACCTACAAAATCCAATCTAAATCAAAGATGAATAGTGTGGCTGATAATCTGATCCACATCAATGAAAAGGGAAAACATGGGAGCTTAAACATCCAATCTGTGAGGAAGGATTTCAACCATTCCCTATACTAGAGTTTACAATATCACCTACACAGAGGACCTCAGTTTATGGGTAAGATATCACAGCCTTGTGACAAGAATTAAGACTCTTTTTTTTTTTTCATACATATTCGCCTTTTCCCGCGTTAGCGAGGTAGCGTTAAGAACAGAGGACTAAGCTTTAGAG
>JAYMFT010151450.1:0-12610 GCA_038088735.1 Panulirus argus
CCCTTTTCTCCATCTACAGCGGTGTCCGTCAAGGGTCTGTCCTGTTCCCTACACTTTTTCTCCCTTTTTATCATCGATTTCCTCTCATCCACAAATAATCCAATGCACTCATACGCTGACGACTTAACATTACATTCATCCACATCTTTAAATTCTGCCTTGACACAGCTTCCACAATAAACTCAGACTCTGACAGGATATCTCAGTGGGGTACACAAACTCTTGTTAAGTTTAATGCCTCCAAGGCCCAATTTCTATCCATATCTCTATCGAAATCTCCTCACAACTCTCGTCTCTGCTTTGACTCAATGAACATACTTAGTATTACTGTAACATCCACTCTTTCTTGGAAACCCCACATTACTGGAATATACAAGTCTGCCTCTAAGAAACTAGGTGTGCAGTTTAGATGTCGTAACTTTTTCTCTTCTGAACAGTTGCTCCGTTTATACAAGGGATTAACTCGTCTTGCTCTCACATTTGGGGTGGTTCTAGCACTGTTTCGACTTATAAACTCTCCCAGGCTGACTTCCAAACTTGACCCCCTTGCCCTACGCCGCAATGTTGGTTCACTTTTCCTCTTCTATAGGTATTACTTTGGTTTTCGCTCCTGAGAGCAGGCTGCTTTTGTGCTCCCACCACAAGCTAGACCATGCAGTGTTTGGCAAGCTGCTGTGTTACATGATTATTAAGTGGCCATTGGGAACTCAAGTGTGGGCCATTTTGATACCTACTTCCTTCCTTACATGTCAAAGCTTTGCAACTCTCTACCTTCCCATGTCTTTCCCAATAACTATGACCTTGCACATTTTAAAAGACGGGTCTTTCACTTTCTCAAGAATTTGTAAATACTTTTCCTTGTCTTTTCTTTTACCATTTCATAATTCTCTTTGTTTCAATTAAGGCCTGGCCATGATTTGTACTTTTGTCTGTGACTGGAGCCTTAAAAAAAAAAAAAAGTAATGTGGTGGTTGAGGGTATAAATGATGCACATGGGGTATTTAGTGTTGAGAATGGAAATGGTGAAGAGCTTGTGGATGTGTGTGCTGAAGAGTGGTGATTGGGAATACCTGGTTAAAAAGAGAGATATACACAAGTATCTGTATGTGAATAGGAGAGATGGTCATTGGGCATTATTAGATTACATATTTATTGATATGCGTGTAAAAGAGAGACTTTTGAATGTAGGGGCAGCTGGTGAGATGTCTGATCACTATCTTGTGGAGGCAAAGTTGAAGATTTGTAGAGGTTTTCAAAAATGAAGAGAGAATGTTGGGGAGTAGAAAGTGGTTAGAGTAAGGGAACTTGGAAAGGAGACTTGTGTGAAGAACTGCCATGAGAGATTGAGTGTAGAATGGAAAAAGGTGAGAGCAAATGAAGTGAGAGGAGTGGGTGAGGAATGGGATGTATTTAGGGAAGCAATGATGGCATGTGCAAGAGATGCATGTGGCATGAGAAAGATGGGAGATGGGTAGATTAGAAAGGGTAGTAAGTGGTGGGAAGAAGAAGTAAGTTGTTAGTGCAAGAGAAGAGAGAGGCACTTGGGTGGTACTTACAAGGAAGGAGTGCAAATTACTAGGAGATGTATAAGAGAGATGTATAAGAGAAAGTGGCAGAAGGTCGAGAGGAAGGTGCAAGGGTTGAAAAAGAGGGCAAATGAGAGTTGGGATGAGAGAGTGTCATTAAACTTTAGGGAGGATAAACAGATGTTTTGGAAGGAGGGAAATATTATGCAAATGAAAAGAGAACAAATGGGAACATATGTGAAGGGGGCAAAAGGATTTTTGATGGAAGTAGTGTATGAGTGAAAGTAATCATTGCAATGAGTAGTTTGGAATAGATATGGGCATACTTTAAGGTTGTTTGATGTCACCATGTTTGTTTAATGTTTTTTAAGGATGAGGCTTTGCATGAGATGAGAGTAAGAAAAATTGAATATGGTGTGGTACTTAACCTTGGAGAAATAAAATGAAAGCTCCCAAATTTGTTATATGCAGATGATGTTGTGTGATTAGAGGAAGAGTTGGATAGAAGGGTGAGCCAAATTGTTATTGTTTGTAGGATGATGAAAAAGAATGCTGGTTTTGAAAGGAATGGGAGTTCAGTCTATCTATCTGTATTTTTTATGCCCATTCCCTCCAGGAACTCCCAACTAGGGGGTGGCCATGGCAAAAGAGAGTCCATCGCATACAGCATTCCATGCATTCTTCCTCCATTTCTCTCCCTCCAATACTCTTCTATTCTATTTCTCCATGTCACAGAGGGTCTTCTTCTCACAGCAACCCCTTTAATCATACTGTCATACACTCTCCTTATAAACTCCCCATATTGCATTTTTTCCTTAAAGTATTACACTTCACCCACTACCACTCCACAATTCATTCCCTTTGCATTTCCTAATGAACCAAATCTACCATACACCCTTCATTTTTTTTCTTCATTCCAGCTTGTTATACTAAATGTTCCTTTCAAATAGCTCAGTTTCACAGCCTAGATTCCTGACCTCTGTGACTCATTTCTTGTACGTGTTTCAGTTGCATTGGTAAGGGTCAGAACTGTGCTGTTCCTTAATCCTTTCCTCACTTTCATACTTACTCCTAAACTTTTCATTATTCTATTAAGGGAGCTGATGGCCTCTCTATCCTGTACTGCCCTTACCCTGATCTCTCTTTCCATATCACCAAACTTACCTTAGATAGCTCCCAAATACATAGATTCTTTCACTCCATAAGGCTTTGCAAAATCTATACATTTACTGTTTCCTTTTTAACACCATTACTTTGCCTTTATTCACTCTTACCTTCATTTGCATATGCTTACACAGATCATAAAACACACTTACAACCTTATGCAACTTCTCTTCACTGTCAGCAAATAACATAGGATCATCCACAAACAGGCTTGTCACTAGTCACCATACCTCATCACCTCACTTCATTTTAGAACCCCCTTTCCCTAGTTTTGCTTTCATCTCACTTATCACTTCACCCAAAAAATTTGTTCAAAAGCCACAGTAACATCACACAGCCTTGCCTCACACCTACATGTATACCAAAACTTTTGCCCAACTCTATATCCACTCTGAGACATGCATTTACTCCTCTGTTGAAGGATTTCACACCATCCCACAATTATCCCCCTACCCCATATATCCTTAACACATCCCTTAAAGCATTCCACTCAAATCTCTTGTACACTTTCTCCAGATCCATAAAAGCTGCATACATCATCTTAACTTTCACTAGATACTTTTCCACTGTCATTCTCACCACAAAATCTGATCGACACTTCCCTACCTTTCCAAAACCCCCTTGCTTCTCACTTTTTCGTCATTTAGTCACTTTCATCAATCTCGCAATCTATGTTCTTGCATATGCTTTTCCTGGTATACTTAACAAAATTTTTTTTCACTCTTGATCGCTCTTTCCCACGTTAGCAAAGTAGCACTAGGAAACAGACAAAGGAAGACACATTCACTCACATGCACATATATGAACATATATGCATATGCACATCCATATACATACACAGGTAGTCATCGACTTATGACCAATGCAACTCACGACTGACCACATTTACGACCACATCCGTACGACAGTTTCGGCCATCTCCTGGTGCTGCGAGGAGGCTGGGAGGCTAAGTGATGGGGATGCTCACATCATTCCCGTGCCCCGCACAAAGCTCCCAGCACAACACACTTCCTCATGTGTTTGTTTGTCTTTCACTTTGGAAACTTTTCTACAATATCACCACCAAGATGTCTACCAAAAGGAAAATGTCATTTTCTACTCGACCTGCCAAGAAGGAAAGAAAGGCCATTGATCTCAACACAAAAATGATGATGATTAAGCAGCACAAAGGAGGGAAGAAAGTGAATGTGATTGCACGTGGTTTGAAGTTATCACACTCTACCGTGTCGACGATTTTGAAGGACAAAGAAAGGATTTGTGAAGCTGTGAAAGGTTCTGCATCAGTATGATCGACAGTCATAACGAAGCAACGTATTGGACCCATCCACAAAATGGAGAAATTACTACACATTTGGATGGAAGACCAGATACAGAAACGGACACCATTAAGCCTTTATACTATTCACGTGAAGGCAAGAAGTTTATTTCAGACTTTGAAGGAGCGTGCCGGAGAAGACTACAGTCAAGAATTTGCTGCAAGTAAACCTGACGAACTTAATAACAATAAGATGATTCAGACTTGTCAAACTTAATAATAAAAAAAACTGTGTAGAATGTGTTGAAAGATGATAACTACTAAGACAGTAGTGATACAATGGTTACAACAATAATGAGAAAAGAAAATGTTCATAAAATATGACATAAAGATGATTATGATATCATTAAACTGTATAATATACCTTAGGTAATTATAACATAGGTCGACTTATGACCAGATCAACTTACGACTGGTCTGTTGGAACTGATCACAGTTGTAAGTCAACGACTACCTGTACATTTATACACGTGCACATTCCTACTTGCTTGCTTTCATCCATTCGCAATGCCACCCTGCCTCACAGGACACAGTACAAACACATGAATAAAAAAAATAAAAAAGATACCATATACAGTCTTTTCTCCCCCACACCAGATTACTGTCTTTATAATTGCTACATACATCCTTAGCACCTTTTCCTTTGAATAAAGGAACAGTACTAACTTTCACTCAATCCTCAGGCACAGTCTTCTTTCATGCTAAATTATGTATCAAATGCCTCCACTTTATCACACTTTCTCCTCCATACTTCAGCATTTTAACCATAACCCCATCCACTCCAGGTGTCTTTCCCACCTTTCTCCTCCATACTTCAGCATTTTAACCATAACCCCATCCACTCCAGGTGTCTTTCCCACCTTCAACTTCATTATCATCCCCTTTACCTTCCTTTTTGCTGAAGACCCCTGCAATTGTATCCTTTTCCTTCCATCCTCAATACCTATACATGTAACAGCTGCTGTTGCTTCTTCTTCTACATTTATCAGTTTTTCAAAATGCTCTTTCCATCTATCTTCCTTTCACTTCCTCCAGTTAGTTCAGCAACTCCTCTTCCTTACTTCTCCTTCCAGTCACATCCACCTCTTTCCTTTTTCACCTCCTTCCAGTACAATTTATTATTTTCCCTAAACTTTTTACTCAACTTTTTTCCAAAATCTTCATCTACTCTTTCTTTTCTTTCCTCTGTTAGCTTTTTAACATTCTGCAGACACATCTTATATTATTCCCTCCTCCCTTGCTAAACTTCCACTGTTACATTCCTTTTGAGTAATCTACCATATGGCTTTTTCTTCTCTTCCATAGCATTTCTAATCTCATACTTCCACCATGCTTTTTGTCTTTTATTCTTATGTCTCACAACCTTGTATCCAGCTTTTAATTCTACAACCTGTAGGTGTTTCTCTGAATGTTTTTAAACATCTCATTCTTACATTTATTTCACTTTTATCAAAACTTTCTGCCACCTTCTTTCACACTCCTTCATGCATTCTTTCTGATTCATCATGTCGTTTGCCAATGCTTTTACCTTTCCATTTTTCCTTATCCCATACCTCCACTTTTCCCTGATCCTCACCTCTACAAGAAATGCAAAATGGTCTGAATTTCTAATGAATCCTTTCACAGTTCTAACATTCAGCACAATCTTTCTCAACCTTCATCCACTGACATATAGACGAGCAAACCCTTTTGTTTTTTCTCCCATAATTTCTGATCCATGTATATTTATGGATCATCTTGTGCTGAAAAAAGGTGTTTGCAGGTAATAAACCCCTTTTCAGCACAGACACACAAGATAACTTCCATTCTCATTGATTTTAGGCACTCCATATTTACCGACTTAATTTCATCCTTTCCTTGCACATTCTTCATATTCATAGGTGCATTTACACATACCCATGCATACTTTGCATTTTCAATCTTTCCTTTGACCCACCCTATTCTTGATCAGTTCCATCCATACTCTGCAACGCTCTCCCATATTCTTAGTGATAGCACAGTTGCACATATTTCTGTCCCTCTTTCCTGATAATTTTCATTCATTCCCTTTCATACCACTTTTCCTTCCATGCCCTCATCTTCTTGCTTGCCAACACTTTTACCTCTCCATTCTTCCGTATGCTGTACCTTCACTTCTCCCTGATCCTTGCTTCCACAAGAATTGCAAAATGGTGTTGGGAGAGGATTCTTTACAGATTCCTCTCACAACACTGTATCCAGCAAAACCTTTCTCGACCTTTCATCCACTGCTGTATAAGTAATCAAACGCTTTCGTTCTCTTCAACCATTTATTATCTACATATGACTGTGGATCATCTTATACTGAAAAAAGGTGGTTACAAAGAAAAAACTTTGCATGGATATCTGCAAGATGGCTTCTATTCAACTTTACTCCAGGTGCTTCCCAGTTACCAACTATCTCCCCAGTTTCATCACATCCCTCCTTTACATTCATATCACCCATAACAACCACCTTAATCTCCTTAAACCCATTTGTACAGTCATTCAAATTTCTCCAGAAATGCTTCATTTCATTCTTACCTTGCAAAATCTCCATAATCACAGATGCATCCACACATACACATGCATACTTCACAATTCCAAGCTTTCATTTCACCCACACTATTCCTGTTCCACTCCAATCATGCTCTGTAAAACCCTTCCATAGTCTCAGTGATTGCAGAATTACACATCTTTGTTTTCCTCTTCCCAGATATTTTTCATTCATTCCTGTCCATACCACTCCTCCTTCCACACCCTCCTACAACTTACTTTTATCATTTCCATTTTCACTCCATACACTCTGCACAAGGATATGAATTTCCCTAATTCCTAGCACACCCAAACTATAACTTTTAAATTTCTGTACAAGCTCCATCCTTTTACTCTCACCATCATCTTCAATCGCTTCTTTCTTTTACTTCCCGTCGTACCTGTTGGACTCCAGTGCCGATTCCTAGCCTTTAGTGCCTCACCCTTGACAGGCCACTGGCAGAGGGGAACTTTAGTGCGGCATTTCCCAGAGGCAGCAGGGCTCTCACATTGCCCCAAACCCAAAAATTTCAGTACATCTTAAATGTTTGTTTTAAAACTCTTAACTTAATAAAGTTTGGATCCACCTCCCCCTTCCTTCAATTCCACTGCTAAAGGTGTACTAATGAGGTCACCATAAGAAGAAAGGTTAGCAGTGGATACTTTAGAAAACTAGAATAGCCCCTCAAGGCACTGAAATTCAATTTTTCCCAGTTGCTGAGCTCTTTTCTTCTGTAGCAGCATCTCCTGACCTCATTGGTTATGATACTTCCATTATGCAAATTGCATGGTGAAAAACTAAATTTTTAGATGAATGTAAATAATATATCTCATAGTTTAATGTGGATGGTAATAGGAGAGTTGATATTGAAAGTAGTCATGAAAGGGAGGAGAATAGAGGATGCTCTGAAAACTCTGGTGAATGAAATGAAGTTAAGCATGGTTTGTACAAGAAGCTTGCATGAAGGAGTACTTATCTGCCCCATGGCTGTGAAACTCAGGTGTATATAGATCAGGATGGGCCAAGAAAAAGGAGCAGTAGAGATGGATGATATACATAATATAGTTGGAATTAGGAGGATAGATAGATTAAGAAATGAATACACAAGAAGGTCATGTGGTGTGAAAAAGTCATGGATGAAAGACTTTTGAAATGTATGGTTATGTGGAGTGTATGGCAGATGATAAGTTGGTTAGCGAGATGTATTGCAGTAAAGAGAGGGTACAAAAAGGAAAGGCACTGGAAGACCATGAAAGAGATGGACAGATGTTGCATGGGGGTAGGAATGGAGTTATGACAATATCTAGGGAGAGTGATATATAACTTAATACCCTAATCTGGCGTACCTTCCTGCCCTTGGACCTCCTTCTAATGGGACTCGCGAAGCACCAGAAAGTGGTCACTTCCTTCGGATGAGACCACCGATCAAGTAGTATGATGATGTCTTATCTTTGTGGGATGAATCCAGGACAGTTGAGTAAGTTTTCAATGTCTTTGGTTTAGGAGCTGCACCTGGGATGTAAGGTGTTCTCTGATATGGTGAACTGATGCTTGTTATGTTGGAGAGATAAGTGGCATCCAGAACATAGACGAGAAAGTGTAACTCATACATACCTAGGTAATTGGGTTTCAGATTGATGTTAGCCTGATGGAGTGGAGTTTAGACTGCTGAAATGAATGAAGCTTTTATTGACTTTGACATTGACAGATATAACAGAAAAAGAAATTTCCCCGTACATATCATGCAAGGTTAGTTTACACACTTAATTATCGTGTTAAATTATTTCAGAACATAACACTGATGAGTCAGTATGCTACTCGCCATGTACCAACTTGGGAGGACATCTACAGAGACATTCTTCAGGAGGGTAAAGGTGGCTTGTGCCTCTCTCTCAACTTTGCTTTTGCTGCTGTATTAAGATCCCTTGGATTATGTGCCTACTCAGCTGCTGCAGACTATGTTGCATCATGTGGAAGAGCTGTTCATGCTGTTACCATTATTCATCTTTGTACTACAACCAGAATGTGTCCCAATTGTCTAGAATATGCTGGAACTAGTGGAAGACTAGATTGTGCATCAGAATGTCAAGTTCATAAGAGCAAAGATTTTTGTAGAATTAAGAACTCCTACAGACATTTCAGAAACAGGGAAAAAAATCTCTCAAGAAGTCCAAACGTGTGTCAGATATCTGAATGTAGAAAAATATGGACTTTTGACACAGACATGCTATACCTTGCAGATGTTGGTTGTGGTTTCCCGACTTTGCGGGCTATCAACCTCAAAGATGACCTTGAAAAAGTATATGTAGACTGTGGTCTTGAATACTGCATTATCAAGAAAGCTCGTCACTACCTGAGAATGCATAGAGCAGGTGATGAAGTGCCAGATGGAGAGAAGGTATTATTATCTTCAGAAATTTTTTAATGTGGAAAGTCTGAAGGAGTATATTCAAGTTACATAAATGGGAGTAAGTGAAAGAAAAGACAGCTGAGAGCACAGAGTGAAGGAAAAAAACAGTGAAAGTATGAGTAAAAGTTAAAGTGTGTGTGTGTGTGTGTGTGTATGTGTGTGTGTGTGTGTGTGTGTGTGTGTGTGTGTGTGTGTACTTGTGCCTGCTTGCCTTGACTGTGTTCATGATTATCATGACAGGTAGACCCCAGTTAACATCACCTCGATTAAAAGTGTTTCAGTGTTACACCTTCTATTAATTATGGATCACTTTTAGTTTAAGCAGTGAAGTTCCACTTTTAAATCACTTAAGCCATTAAGCTGCAATGTCTGACTTTGAATCGGGTACCAAGTGAACAACAGTATGTTGCACCGTAGTATGAATATAACATCTTTTGTGCTCTGAACCATGCCATCTTCCTCTCACGTCCCTTTCATTGTCATTGTGGCTGTGTGGAGTACATTCTCAGTTACATATACATCATGAGTTATGGCTGTAAAGCCCCAAGCATGAGAAGAGGAACTTTTTTACTGGCCATGGGAGGTTCAGATGATTGAAAAGGCCTTCTAATGCATATAACATTAAAATGATAAGTGAAGTATAATGCTGGTAATAAAGCGCCTCAAGTATTCCCTGCTTAGTTGCAGGAAATAAGACAGGAAGATGGCTACTCCCATGAGCAAATATTTAATGTGGACAAGACTAAGCTGTATTGGAAGAAAATACTACCAGAGATGTTTACTTCGAGAAAGGAAAAGAGTTTACCATAATTTAAAGCTCTTAAGGATTGCTTGATTCTACTGCTTGGCAGGAAAGCTGCAATGAATTTAATGCATAGCTCTTATTAGCATATCACTTGGAGACACAAAGGCTTTAACTCTTAAACACCAGGTGATTTGCAAAAAGTGTTTGTTACAATTAGGACAAATGAAGTTCTTCAGATTTTCTGTTCCTCTTTTTAAACCATATATTCCCAGTCACCAGTCCTTTTTCAACACAACTCCACAAGCTATTCACCATTTCCATTCACATTACTGAGTACCTCATATCTCTCTCTCTCTCTCTCTCCCATTTATACCCTCAACTGCCACATTACTCACCTTTACTGTTAAGTCACCCATCACGAATACCTGGTCTCCTCACTCATCTGCTCCCAAAACATTTGCCTCTCATGATCTTGCTTCTCATGGCAGTCAACTTTCATTTTTACCCACAATGATCTGGAGCTTATTTCTTTACACTCTTTAACATGCTCATACAACTCCTGCTACAGCAATAGTGGTACCCCTTCCATAGCTTTTTCCCATCACACCAATACCTGAATTTATTCCATAGATTTCCAAACCACTCTCCCACTTTACCCTTGAGCTTTGTTCCACTCAGAGCTAGAAGATCCATGTTCATTTCTTCAAACATACCACCTGTCTCTCCTTAGCAAAAGATAAGGAAGGGGGAAGCATTATTGCTGAAGTGGGAGTTGTGGGTATGTGTGAAAGCATGTAAGGAAGTGAGCTACAGACTGATAGGGATAAAACTGAAAGTGTATTTAGAGAGTTGAGTGATTATTAGTGCTTGTGTACCTGCCCACAAGAAAGATCATTAGAGACTTTCTCTGCTTTTATACAACCTCTTGAATTGTTGCATGCTGTCTGATTAACCATGTCCTCAGTCAGTCTGTTCCATTTATTCACCACTTTTATACTATAAAAGTATTTCCTTACATTTCCGTTTACAAGTTTCTTACTTAATTTTATATTATGTGCTCTGTTTGCTCTATCTCTCATCTCTCTTTCAAAATGCTGTCCACCGTTCACATCTTTGATCTCTTTTGAAAACTTAGAGGTTGTGATAGGTCACTCCTCAGTCTTCTCTCTTCTGAGGTGAATAAATTTAAACCCTCAAGACTTTCTCTGTAACTTAACTCTCTTAATTCTGTTATCATCATTGTTGCCCCTCCTCTGCACTTTCTGTATGAGTCGTTTATGCTTTTCTAGGTGTGATGACCAAACTTGAGAAACATTTTCTAGTTTTCGCACCATGTAGGATATGAATAGCTTGCTAAATATTTCTTTATTCATCTATATGAAAGCTATTTTAGTATTTTTCAGGAGACAGTTTGTCTCCTTAGCTGTTCTCCTAACATGGGATTCTAGATTCCAATTAGGTACAATGTCTACTCCCAAGTCCCTCTCACACATAGAATCTTGAAACTTACTTCCTGCTAGATGAAAATCATACCGAGGCCATCTTTTACTCTATTGCATCCTCTTTACATTTGCTTAGGTTGAGTTTCATAAAACACATTTCAGACCAACTTTGTAGTCTGTTTTGGTCTCCTTGTAAGCTGATGCAATCTTCCTTGCTTTTCACTTTCCTCATGACCTTTGCATCATCTGCAAACATATTCAGGTGGGATTCCATACCTTCAGGCAAGTCATTATATAGATTAAGAAAAGTAATGGTCCTGGAACCAAACCCTTTGCCACTCTGTGGGTTACCTCAACCCATTTGAAAAAGGTTTCTCTGACATGTGTCCTTTGTTCCCTCTCATTAAGATAATCTGTCCAATGAAGGAGCTTACCCCGTATTCCTGCCTGGGCCTGGTAACCATGATTCTTAATCAGCCCTCTATGTGGTATGGTGTCAAATGCTTTCTGGCAGTCCAGATACAGACACTTCACCCAACCTTACATTTTGTTTAGGACTGAGTTCACTCTTTCGTAAAACTTTAACAGGTTAGTTACACATGACCTCCTTTCTCTAAAACAATGATGTTTCTCATATAGGAAAGTTCTTCTCTGTAGGAAATCATCCACTTGAGTTTTAATAATCTTCTCCAGAACCTAGCTTCTTAGTGAGACCAGTTTGTAGTTCAATGCCTGTTTCCAGTCTCCTTTCTTTATATAGGTGTGACATTTGCCCTTTTCCATTCCCAGAGTTTTTGCCTCTTTTCAGTGACATTTTGAACAGTAACTCAAGTGGTTATCTAGCTTATCTGAACACTTCTTTAGCCCATATGGCAAAATTTCATCTGTATCATGAACCTTGTGTGGGTCAATTCCTTTTTTTATTCTATTAACACCTCATTTTTGCCATCCAAGATAACAAAATCTCATTCCACACATTCCTCTATGTTCACAGAACCTTCATCCCCTCACCCAACCTTTGAGTATTACCTGCTTCCATGGTTCCATTGACTGCCATGTCCACTTCCAGGTATCTAAGACACCACACTTCCTCCAACTTTTCTCCACTCAAACTCAAAACCCAACTAACTTGTCTCTCTGCATCTTGGTTACATCCACTCACATTTAGACACCCCAGTCTGAGCTTTTGAGGAGGATGAGCACTCCTTGCCTGGGTCTTCCTTTTGTTTTTTATTTTAGGAATTGAAATAAAGAAGGGGAGGGATTCTGTCCCTCCACATCCACCCATTTTAGTCACCTTTTATGATACATGGGGAATATGGAGGTAGAATTCTTTCTCACCTACCTCAGGAATATATTATCTTTGGGGATAGTCGAGAGGAATACTTCTGACATATTCTATGCATGTCGTAGAAGGCAACTATAGGGATGGGATGTGGCGAATATGTATGGAAAAAAAGGAAAATATATATATG
>JAYMFT010151461.1:0-12610 GCA_038088735.1 Panulirus argus
AGAGGGGTCAGAGCGGTCACCCTTCTTAGGGATTGGATGTATCAAAGCATGTTTCCATGGAGAAGGAAAAGTTTTGGGTGAGAGGATGTCATAGTCTCATGGCTGGGATTGCAAAAACCATGCCTACTAAGAGGGTATAAACCAAGTCTACTGGAAGGGTACAAACCATGTCTACTGAGAAGGTACAGATCATGTCTATTGGGAGGATACAAACCGTGCCTACTGACAGGGTCCAAGCCATGCCTACTGGAAGGGTACAAACTATGCCTTCTGGGAGGGTACAAACCATGTCTACTGGAAGGTTACATATAATGTCTGCTGCGAGGTTACAAACTATTCGAACTGGAAGAGAACAAACCAAGCCTACTGTGAGGGTTAAAAACATGCCTACTGGGAGGGTTCAAACCATGTCTACTGAGAGGATACAAAACATTCCAACTGGAAGAGTACAAACCATGTCTACTGGGAGAGTACAAACCATGTCTACTGGGAGGGTACAAACCATTTCTACTAGAAAGGTACAAACCATGTCTTCTGGGAGGGTACAAACCATGTCTACTGGAAGAGTACAAACCATGCCTACTGGGAGAGTACAAACCATGTCTATTGGAAGGGTACAAACCATGTCTACTGGTAGAATACAAAGCATACTAGCTGAAAGAGTACAAACCATGCCTAGTGGACAGTATAAACCATGTTTACTGGGAGGGTACAAACCATACCTACTGGAAGGGTTAAAACCAAAGGTGCTAATAGAATAAAAACCATGCCTTCTGAGAGGGTACAAACCATGTCTAATAGTAAGGTCCAAACCATGCCTACTAGGAGAATATAAACGATGCCTACTAAGAGGGTAAAAACAATTTCTACTGGAAGAGTACTAACCATGTCTACTGGGAGGGTACAAACCAAATCTACTGGGAGAGTGTAAACCATGTCTACTGGGATGGTAAAGACTAAGTCCACTGGAAGGTTGCAAAGGATGCCTAGTGTGAAGGTACAATCCATGTCTACTGGAAGGATACAAACCATGCCTACTGGAAGGGTACAAAGCATGTCTAATGGGAGGATACAAACCACATTTACCGGGAGAGTACAAACCATGCCTACTGGGAGGGTACAAACCATGTTTACTGGATGGGTAAAAAACAAGCCCACTGGAAAGGTACAAACTATGCCTACTATGAGGGTACAAACCATGTCTACTGGAATAGTACAAACCATGCCTAGTGATAGGGTACAACACATGTTTATTGGGAGGGTAAAAACCACATTTACTGGAAGAGTACAAACCTTGCCTACTAAGAGAGTACAAATATGACTATTAGGAGGGTACAGTGCATGCCTACTGGAGGGTACCTATCATGTCTAATGGCAGGGTACAAACCATATCTCCTCGGAAGGTACAAAACATGCTTATTGGGAGGATACAATCAATATCTACTGGAAGGGTACAAACCATATCAACTGGAAGAGTACAAACCATGCCTAATAAGAGGGTACAAACTATGTTTACTGGAAGGGTAAAAACAATGCCTACTGGGAGGGTACCAACCATGTCTACTGGGAAAGGAAAAACAACGCCTATTGGAAAGGTACAAAACATGTTTAACGGGAGGGTGCAAACCATGCCAACTGGAATGATACAAACCAACCCTACGTAGAGGGTACAAGCCATGTCTGATGGTAGGGTACAAACCATATCTAATTGGAGGGAACTATACATGCCTACTGGGAGAGCACATACTAAGTCCACTGAGCGGGTACAAACCATGTCTACTGGAAGGGTACAAACCATGTCTTTTGGAAGGGCTACAAACCAGTTCTAATGGGAGGGTACAAACCATGCCTACTGAGCGGGTAGAAACCAAGTCTACTGGGAGGATACAAACCGTGTCTACTGAGAGGGTCCAAGCCATGCCTACTGGAAGGGTACAAATTATGTCTACTGGGAGGGTACAAATCATGTCTACTGCGAGGTTACAAACCATTCCAACTGGAAGAATACAAACCATGCCTACTGTGAGGGTTAAAACCATGCCTACTGGAAGGGTACAAACCATGTCTATTGGAAGGGTACAAACCATGCCTACTGAGAGGATACAAAACATTCCAACTATAAGAGTACAAACCATGTCCACTGGGAGAGTACAAACCATGTCTGCTAGGAGGGTACAAACCATTTCTACTAGTAGGGTACAAGCCATGCCTTCTAGGAGGGTACAGAACATGTCTACGGGAAGAGTACAAACCATGCCTACTGGGGAAATACAAACCATATTTATTGGAAGGGTACAAACCATGTCTACTGGGAGGATACAAAACATACTAACTGAAAGAGTACAAACCATGCCTACTGGGATGGTACAAACCATGTTCACTAGGAGGGTACAAACCATATCTACTAGAAGAATACAAAACATATCTATTGGAAGAGTTCAAACCATGCATACTGGGAGGGTACAAACTATTTCTACTGGGAAGGTACAAACCATGTTTACTGGGAGGGTATAAACCATACCTACTGGGAGGGCCAAACCATAGGTACAAATAGAATAAAAACCATGCCATCTTGGAGGGTACAAAAAATGTCTACTGGGAGGGTAAAAACAATGCCTACTGGAAGGGGTCAAATCATGGCTACTGGAAATGTACAAGCAATACTTACTGAGCGGTACAAACAATGTCTACTGGGAAAGTATAAATCATGTCTACTGGAAGGGTACAAAACATGCCTACTGGGAGGGTACAAACCATATCTACTAGTAGGGTCCAAATCATCTCTACTAGGAGAGTATAAACCATGCCTACTAAGAGGGTAAAAACAATTTCTACTAGAAGCATCCAAACCATGTCTAGTGGAAGGGTACAAAACATGTCTACTGAGAGGGTACAAGCCAAATCTACTGGGAGGATGTAAACCATATCTACTGGGAGGGTAAAAACCACTCCCACTGGAAGGGTACAAAGGATGCCTGGTGTGAAGGTACAATCCATGTCTACTTGAAGGATACAAATCTATGCCTACTGGGAGGGTACAAAGCATGTGTACTGAGAGGATAAAAACCACGCCTACAGGAAGGGTACAAACCATGTCTATTGGCAGGGTACAAACCATATCTCCTAGGAAGGTACAAAATATGCCTACTGGGTTGTACAAACAATTTTTACTGGGAGGGTACAAACCATATCGACTGGGAGAGTACAAACCTTGCCTAATAAGAGGGCACAAACCATGTCTGCTGGAAGGGTAAAAATAAGCCTACTGGGAGAGTACAAACATGTCTACTGGGAGCGTAAAATCAACGCCCACTGGAAAGGTACAAACTATTTCTAATGGGAGGGTACAAACCATGGCTATTGGGAGGGTAAAAAACATATCTACTGGGGGGAGGGTACAAACCATGTCTATCGGGAGGTTACAAACCATGCCTCTAGAAGGATACAAACCAAGCTTACGGAGAGGGTACAAAAGCCATGTCTGCTGGTAGGGTACAAACCATGTCTAATTGGAGAGAACAATGCATGCCCACTGGTAGGGCACATACTATGCCTACTGAGCGGGTACAAACCATGTCTACTGGATGGATACAAACTATGTCTACTGGAGGGTACAAATCATGTCTACTGGGAGGGTACATATTATGTCTACTGCGAGGGTGCAAATCAAGTCTATTTGGAGGGTAAAAACCGCGAGCAATGGATAGGTACAAACCATGCCTAGAATGAGGGAACAAAACAATTCTACTGGAAGGGTAGAAAACCATGCCTACTGGGAGGGTACAAACATGTCTACTGGGAGGATAAAAACCAAGTCTACTGAAAGGGTACTAACCATATCTACTGGGAGGGTACAAGCCATGTCTAATGGGAGGGTACAAACCATGTCTACTGGGAAGGTAGAACCATGTCTTCTTGGAGGGTACAAACCATGCCTACTAAGCAGTTACAAACCATGTCTACTGGGAGAGTAAGAAACATGTCTACTGGGAGGGTAGAAACCATGCCTACTGGAAGATAACAAAACGTATCTACAGGGAGGGTACAAACCATATCTACTGGGAGAGTATAAACCATGCGTACTAAGAGGATACAAACCATGTCTACTGGAAGGGTATAAACCATGCGTCCTGGGAGGGTACAAAACATTTATACTGGGAGGGTAAACACCACGCCCACTGGAAACGTAAAAACCATGCCTACTGGGAGGATGCAAACCATACCTACTGGGAGAGTACGAACCATGCCTACTAAGAGGGTAAATACTACATTTTAATTGGAAGGTTCAGACCATGACAACTAGGAGAGTACAAACCATATGTACGTGGAGGGTACATGCAATATCAGCTGGGAGAGTACAAACCATGCCTGCTGAAAGGAAAAAAAAACATTTCTACTTGAAGGGCAAAAACCATGTCTACTGGAAGGGTTCAAACCATGCCCACTGGGAGGGTACAAACCATGTCTACTGGGATGGTAAAAACCATGCCGAATGGAAGGGTACAAAGCATATCTACTTGAGGGGTACAATTTATGCCTACTGGAAGGGTACAAACCATGCCTATTAAGATAGTAAAAATATGTCTACGAGGAAAGTACAATGCATGCCTAGCAGGAGGGTACAAATCATGTCGAATGAGTGGTTAAAAACCATGTCTACTGGAAAGGTACAAAACATGCCTACTGGAAGGGTACAACCATATCTACTGGGAGGGTACAAGCCATATCTACTGGAAGAGTAAAAACTATGCCTACTAAGAGGGTACAAACTATGTCTAATGGAAGGGTAAAAACAGTGTCTATTGAGAGGATACAAACCTCATCTACTGGGAGAGTAAAAATAACGCCCGCTAGAAAGGTACAAACCATGTGTAATGGGAGGGAACAAACCATGGCTATTAGTAGGGTAAAAGCCATATCTACTAGGAGGGTACAAACTATGCTTATTGCGAGGATACAAACAAGGCCTACGGAGAGGGTACAAGCCATGTCTTCTGGTAGGGTACAAACCATGTCTACTATGAGGGAACAATGCATGCCTACTAGAAGGGCACATACCATGCCTACTGAGCGGGTACAAACCATGTCTACTGGGAGGGTACAAACCATGTCTACTGAGAACGTAAAACCAAGTCTGCTGGAAGGGAGAAAATAGCGCCCAATGGAAAAGTACAATCGATGCCTACTATGAGAGTACAAAACAATTCTACTGGAAGGATACAAACTAAGCCTAGCGGGAGGGTAAAAATCGTGTCTACTGGAAGGGTTAAAACCATGCCTACTGCAAGGGTACAAACCATGTCTGCTGGGAGGGTACAAACCATGTCTACAAAGAGGGTACAAATCATATCTAATGGGAAGGTTCAAACCATGACAACTGAGAGAGTACAAACCATATCTACTTGGAGGGTGCAAACCAAATCAACGGGGAGAGTACAAACCATACCTATTAAGAGGGTAAAGACCATGTTTACTTGAAGGGTAAAAAACATGTCTACTGGAAAGGTTCAAAGCTCGACGGATTCCAGTACCATGGTATCAAAGTACACGTCGGCAATTCTACGCTCAGTGTACGAAATGCCTATGCACCTGCTAACCTACTCCACCACACAGATTTACCTAACTTTCTTCATGCTGAACCTAGTGTCCTAATTGGTGACATTAACGCTCGACACAAGAATCTGGGTGACCTCTTCATTAAAACTGATGGTAAAAATTCAGTTTCACTCCTGGATGCAAATGATGATGCTCAAACCATCAGTAAGAATCAACCAACACTTATATACGGAGGAATCCTTGACAGGTGTATAGGTTTTAACGTGTCATACACAACTCATAATTCTGATATTGGTGATAATCTTATGTCTGACCACTCGCCAATATTGGTTACAATACGCATTGCTAATGTCAACCTACCTGGTGTCAAAATGAAAAGAAAAAGATTAACAGTGAAACAAGAACATCAAAATAGGTTCATAGATCATATCTAGGACTGGCACAAAGATTATGAACCCAAAAATGTAAACGCATTTAATGTCAATCTTGAAACATCTATAAACAACTTAACGCATAGCGATCTAATGTCAGAGAGTAGAAAGAACGCTCCTCATAATAGGCCGCATCAGTCCTATAATGACCCTGAGCTGAAACAGCCCAAATTTATAGCTAGGCAAATAGGCAAAGGTTATAGACAACTCTGAACACCCAAAAAGCAAAAACTATTTCAAACATCTCTTGCAGCAGCTAGGGAACGAATGACTGAACTCAGATGGAATGACTGGGACTAAATCATCACACTCCCTTAAGCCAAACCTGAAATGGTATTAACAGAATCACTGGAAAGAAAAATAAGCAAGTATCTCATCCCAATCCGCTGCAGAAGGCTAACAAATTAATCCCGAAGTGGTTTCATACTTCTAGTTGTAACATGCTGCCACCTGGGACTAGGGATGTTTTGTACAACAAATCCAGGGAGAGAGATCTTACCCAATTCATGCTAAACAAGCAACATGATGAATGTGATGTGCCATTCACTGAGTCTGAACTTGATACAGCTCTAACAAGGGGCAGGAACACTGCCCCTGGCGAGGATGGTATCACTTACTACATCATTAGACTTCTAAGATGTACCTGGTAATCCACTATTAAAGCTGTGTAATATGGGTTATGCCACGGATCATCTACCCTCCTCATGTACCAACAGCTTAATTGTACCAGTGCCTAAATACAATCAACCTGATGAATTTCGCCCCATCTTCTTAACGAGTTGCCTGTGTAAAACTTTTGAGAGGATGGTGCTCAACAGACTACTACGAAGAATCAAAGAACATATGTCACCTAATATTGATGGCTTCACACATGGCAAAAGTGTACACAACTGCATCTCTACTTTCCTAACAGTTCATGGGGACAAAAGGCATAAATACATCCCTTTTCTTGACCTAAAAGCTGCATTTGATATTGCCAATAGGCAAGTTATCCTACATGAGTTAGCAAAATGGATAGAGGTGGCCGGTTCCTGAACTGGATACTCGGCTATCTCTCTAATAGAAAGTCAGCTGTGCTGTTTCAAGGCTACAAAAGTAGACATGCTACTTGGCACTCCTCAAGGTGGAGTACTTAACCCCACCTTGTTCAATGTACTTATCAATGCACAACCGAAATCGATTCCTGTGTCCCAGCAATATCACTATTAGTTATGCTGATGACATTCTTGTACATACCAAAACATATCGTGAAATGCAAATTATTCTTAACTGCATACACACAGCCTGTGAAAGCCTTGGCTTCATCACATCTGCAGATAAAACTAAGGTAACGGCCGGAGCGGACCATCTAAGTTGACAATTGGTAGAAACCCGATTGACTATATGTCAGAGTGTCTTTCCTTCTTCGGCAATATCATCCGTCACGTAAGTGTTCATTTCTAAAGGGTAAGTCAAGTGGATATGTTCAAACATGAAAATACACTATGATGAACAGAGAGAGAGAGAGAGAGAGAGAGAGAGAGAGAGAGAGAGAGAGAGAGAGAGAACTATTCTCCGAGAGACGTAGCAACCAGATGACAGAACATGAAGTTAAGCGAGAAATTTGTGTAGAAAAGTGTAAAGAAGTGCTCATGGTTAATGCAGACTCTATACATACATACAAGAGGAAGCATGATGGTAGAGAAAGTACATGAGATGGGGTCACACGAGTGTTACGACTCCCTCCTCGTACGGTACAAATTGGTAATCCCATCCATTCGTCTACAGTCAAATACAGCCACCCCTTCCCACGTACATGAGATGGGTTCCCTACGAGTGTAGAACTCTCTTTCTGTAGTTTACAATTACGTTAATACAAATGGATAATTACACACACACACACACACACACACACAAAGACGAGTGTAAAACCCTCTCCCGTAAGACAGACAGACAGAGACACACACACACACACACACACATATACGCACGCACGAAAAAGAAAACCCACACATGCACGTACACACACAAAAGAAAAAAAAAAAGAAACAGGACTTACCTATCTGTTGGTAACGGACTTAGTTTCCCGGGGGCTGCGCGTCAGGGGTGGGGGTGGGGGGGGGATGGAAGTGGAAAAACCAGTTTTTTCCCTTAATATTTGCAAACACGGGTTTTGGCCACCACATAACTTATTTTTCAACACTTTGTCCGAAAGACGTCAGACCCGTTTGGTTAGTAGGAGTGCGGAGACGGCGGGGTTCTGGTTCGTCAATAATCTACATTCGTAGTTTTTCATAATCCTGTTCACTAATTATAATCAACGGTACTGAGTAATCCGATCTGTAGGATAATCACAATTGAATAATCTCGCTTGTTAAGGAAGTGGAGCTGATGAACTGATAATGATGTTCCTGATCAAACGATGCTGTTGAATAAGCGATACTGTTGAATGAACAATGTTGGCAAATAAACGATGCTGTTGAATAAACAGTGCTGTTGAAAATGCTGTTTGAATAAACGATCCTGTTGGATAAACAGTGCTGTTGAAAATGCTGTTTGAATAAACGATCCTGTTGGATAAACAGTGCTGTTGAATAAACGATGCTGTTGAATAAACAAAGCTGGCAAATAAACGATGCTGTTAAATAACAAAGCTGTTGAATAAACGATGCTGTTGAATGGACGATGTTGTCTGAATAAACGATATTGCTGAATAAACGATGCTGTTGAGTCGAGTCGAAAGCGGTTCGACTCATAAACTCCCCAAGGCTAACTAAAGTCGATCCTCTTGCCGTAGAGCGCAATATTAGTTCACTTTCCCTTCTCTGTAGGTATTACTTTGGCTTTTGCTCCCGGGAGCTGGCTGCTTGTGTGCCCCCACCACGAGCTAGACCACGCAATACTATGCAATCTACTGCGTCACATGATTACCGTGTGGCCATCGGCAACTCAAGGGTGGGCCGTTTTGATAACTGTTTCTTTCCTTACACCTCGAAGCTTTGGAACTCTACCTTCTCATGTCTTCCCCAGTAACTACGACCTGGCACATTTTAAAAGACAGGTCTTTCACTTCCTCCAAAATTCGTAAATACTTTCCCTTTATCCCTCTCATTAACCTCTCTATATTTCCATTAAGGCCGGGCCTTGATGTGGACTTTTGTCCGTGACTGGAACCTTCAACAAGAACAACAAAATGAACGATGCTGCTTGAATAAACGATGCTGATGAATGAACGATGGCGTTTCAATAAACGATGTCGCTGAAAAAAAAAAAATTGTACTCTCAACTCTTTTGTGCTTTGTAAGAGTTGGTGGTGATGAAAAACCATCTTTGGGGGAACTCTGTGTGTGTGTGTGTGTGTGTGTGTGTATGCAACTGTTGGTGACACTTGTTTGTGGGCGATTGGGATGAAAAAAAAAAAATCATGACGTTTATTTATTTGATGTCTGTCATCTGGAGTCTGGGCGTGTATTGCAGTCTGTTACGTATACGGAGTCCGGATGTATTCTTACTGTCTGTTAAACGAGTCTGGATGTGTGTCTGATGTCTTTTGGACGAGTCTGTGTTAATGACCAATTTGCAATCGATGACTGTTACACACAAAACACATATGTATTTTTCCATGCAGACGAACGTAATTTACTGCTGAATGACAAATAGTCGTAGCTTTAAATTTGCCAAAAAACACAATGATAATAGTAATAAAAATAAATTGCATTTGAATGGGAAAATAGATTTGATTTATATGTGGTTTTACTGACAAAAGAATTTTACATTTTAGGGACATTCATCATCCTGGGAATTACTCAACAGCCAAGCAGGCGCTCCTGTCAGCTGATCCACGTAAACCAAGTACGCTCTCTTGTCTCAGCTGATCCATGTAAACAAAGAACGGTTGCTTTTTTATATGTTGAAGGTTCCAGTCACGGACAAAAGTCCACATCAAGGCCGGGCCTTAACTGAAATATAGAGAGAATTATGAAAAGGAAAAAGAAAAGACAAGGGAAAGTATTTACGAATTTTGGAGGAAGTGAAAAACCCGTCTTTTGAAAATGTGCCTGGTCATAGTTATTAGGAAAGACATGAGAAGGCAGAGAGTTCCAATGCCTTCGAGTTGTAGGGAAAGAAGCAGTTATCAAAACGGCCCACCCTTGAATTCCCAATGGCCACACAATAATCATGTGACGCAGCAGCTTACCAAGTATTCCGTGGTCTAGCTAGTGTTGTAGGCACCCGAGCAGCCAGCTCTCGGGATCAAAAACCAAATACTTATAGAAGAGGGAAAGTGAACCAACATTGCGGCGTAGGTCAAGTGGATTAAATCTAGAAGTTAGCTTAGGACAGTTTATAAGTCGGACTGATTTCGAGTCACCTCTGTCAAGTAAGGAAACAGAGCTAGAACCACCCCAAATGTGAGAGCAGTACTCCACACAAGGACGAATCAATCCCTTGTATAAACGGAGCAACTGTTCAGAAGAGAAAAAGTTACATCTAAACAGGGCACCCGGTTTCTTAGAGGCAGATTTAGCTTTTCCCATAATGTGGGGTTTCCAAGAAAGAGTGGATGTTACAGTAATGCCAAGTATGTTCATTGAATCAAGAGGTGGAATTACAGAACCTTCAAAGGAGAGACGAGACTTGTGAGTTTTCGATAGAGAAATGGGTAGAAATTCGGTCTTGGAGGCATTAAACTTAACTAGATTTTGCGTACCCCACTGAGATATCCAGTTCAAGTCCGAGTTTATTGTGGAAGCTGTGTCAAGATGAGATGCAGATCGAGAGAGAGAAGAGGGAGCAGAATTGAAGGATGTGGATGAATGCAGTGTTAAGTCGTCAGCGTATGAGTGCATTGGGTTATTTGTGGAGGAGAAAAACTCGTTGAAAAAAAGGAGAAAGAGTGTAGGGGACAGGACAGACCCTTGAGGGTCACCACTGTTGATGGAGAAAAGGTGGGAGGCTGATCCATCAACAACCACAGAGATGGATCGGCTGAAGAAGAAGCTAGATATGAAGATGTAAAGGGAGGGAAGCCAAATGAGGGGAGCCTATAGATGAGACCCCGATGCCACACCCTGTCAAAAGTCTTAGATATGTCAAGGGCAATTACATATGACTCTCCAAAATCTTTCAGGGATGATGACCAGACATTAGTAAGATGAGAAAGAATATCACTGGTGGATCTTGCCTTATGGAAGCTGTACTGGTGATCAGAGAAACTGTGATTTGCGAGGTGTTTAAGGATATGGGAGTTGGAGAGGAATTCAAAGACTTTGGAAATGGTAGATGTCAAAGCAGCAGGACAATAGTTAGAGGGGTCAGAACAGCCACCCTTCTTAGGAATGGGCTGTATCAAAGTATGTTTCCAAGGAGAAAGAAAAGTTTTGGTTTTAAACAGACACGGAATAGATGAGCAAGCACAGGTGCAAGTTCAGAGGCACACTCTTTCGGTACATAGGGGTAGATGCCATCAGGACCATAAGTCTTGCTTCTGTCCTGAGAAAGAAGCACTTTTCGGACAGTTCAAAAAGAGATTACAGGAAGAGTCATAGGATTAGTAATAGGGGCATCAGGGGGTGAGGGAATGTTAGAGTCATCTAAAGTGGAGTTAGAGGAGAAACGAGAACCAAAGAGAGTTGCTCTGTCAATGGTAGAGACAGCTATAGTACCATCAGGACAGAAAAGTGAGGGAAAGGTAGAGCGACAGAAGCTGTTAGAGATGCCCTTAGCTAAAGACCAGAAAGATCTATCCATGGATGACGAGGAGAGGTTATCGCACTTCCTTTGAATAAAGGAACGCTTCGTCTCACAGATAACGCACTTGCAGCAATTACACGCAGGGATAAAATCTGAATGGGCACCAGAGATAGGAGAGTTTTTCCAAGCCTGATACCCCTGATCTTGCCTGAATGGCCTCAGAACAGGAATGGTTGAACCATGGATTGGATGAAGAAGTAGTCTTTGAGGAAGAGGGAATAAATGCTTCCATTCCCGCAAGAATAGCCTCTGTTATGCGTTTGGCGGAGGCAGAAGCATCACTACATAAGAGACAGTAATTTACCCAAGGAAAGTCAGAAGAGAAATTACGTGAGTTATTCCAGTCAGCTTTGTTCAGGTGCCAGTATTTACACTTAGAAGGGGCTGCTGAAGGGGAGGGTGCCATTAGAATAGGTACATTTTTGAGAGTGTGATCAGATGAACCAACTGGGGATGAGACTGTGTATTTACAGCGAGATGGACTAGAGGTGAAAAACAAGTCCAGAATATTAGGAGAGTGGTCATAGTGGTCAGGGATACGGGTAGGGTAGGAGATAATTTGCTCTGAATCATTGAGAATGGAGAATGTGAGGGCTTCGATCCCTCCACCATCCATACAGGAGGAATTCAATCATTCCCTATGGTGAACGTTGAAATCCCTGAGGTAGAGGGCCTTGGCTTGGCAATAGGTGAAACAGAGGACAAGTGTGGTAGTAGGGAGACAGACTTTGAGCCACATACCATCAAAGTTTGGAGACTCAAGGTCCTTGAGGCATGCAAGTGGTGTGTTTATGTTGGAGTAAACACAAACACCATCGGGGTCTCATCTCTAAACTCCCCTCTTTTGGCTTCCCTCCCTCACTTTGCTCCTTGATATCTAGCTTCCTCTC
>JAYMFT010151472.1:0-12610 GCA_038088735.1 Panulirus argus
CATCCTCTACCACTTCTAAAACCACACTGCTCCTCCCCAATCTGATGTTCTGTACATGCCTTCACTCTCAATCAATATATAATCTGGCAGTGCAGATATACATAATCCATCTATCCTTCTCTTTTGTCTGAAACAGATTTCACTCCCTTGTAAAAGTCTAGGCTATGTTTTAAGATACATGAGCTCTTCCTCTGAATCCATCTGAATCCATGATGTCTCTCATTAAGGTTGTTTCTCCTTTGCAATTAGTTATCCTTTTGCTTTCTGATTATCTTTTCAAGTATGTAACATTCCACACTCATTAGAAACAAGTCATACTTCAGCTCAATTTTCCAGACTCCTTTATTAAAGATAAGTATGAAATTTGCCCTCTTTTCTTCCCTGATCACTTTACCTTCCTTCAGTGATGTCTTGAAAACCTTTTCCTCTAGCATGTCAGGTGTATCTGAACGCTTCTTTAGCACATAAGGACAAATTTCATCACGACCATACAAGATGACAAATGGTTTCCTTGTCAAAAGCTTACCTTTACTTCAAGATCCTGCTTGTTTGCATGACAAAAGACAAAAATACAAATAAATTAATATTTTTAGATTATCTTTATACTAGAATGTGCTGGTTTCCACATTTATTTTTGCATGACAATATCACTATACAATAAATGACATATAACTAATCACAAAACTACACATTCAATGTTGCCTAAAACCCTTTTCCATATGTCTCTTTAATGTATTTCTTACCTTTCAGTTCATTTATATACTAAATAATATCAAACATCTGCCATTATTCCCACAATCTCTTTATACACTTCATATCCCATATTTATAATATTTTACCTACAAAGTCCATCTTTCTCAGATGCTCTTCCATCTATAATTCTTTCATCATATCCCCTCTTTCATACAGAAGAATATGAAACAGCACTCCTTCCAGTAATCCATTCTTGTCAGACAAACATACTTTTCCTTTCATTTATTTAATCAAGTCAAATCTGGATCCCTTAAACTGGTCCACATGTGGTATGTGGTAAAATCAGATGACATCACATCCAGCCTACATCTTCTTCAGGACCTTTCCCTATAGAATGTCAAGTCACTTTAAAGCTTCCTTAGACTATCATGTAAATTCTGACTCTGATTAAGTCACTTTCCAAGGGATAAATGAGGAAAAGCAGTGCGCATACAATATGGTCAATAATAAGCAGCAACCCCTCACCGTCATGTCTCAGCATTTCCGGTCAGTTTTCATTCATCCCTTCTTAGATAGCCTCCTTTGTTTGCTTTTGCCCATATGCACCACCTTTTTAATTCCTTATTCATGATGTTATTCTTTACTACCCTTCATTCATCAACCTTCTCATCTTCTTTTCTTTCATACTTGATCACTATTTTCTATGTGATTGAGGGAGCAACCAGACCAGATCACTGAGCCTTTGAGGAAAAGAGATTCTCATCAGGCTCTTTCCTATGTTCCTTCTTTTGGAAAGTAACACAGGAGGGGAGGATTTTCATCCCCCCCCCACTCATCAGCTCTCTTAGTCACCTTGTACGACACACAGAAGACACATTGGCAGTATTCTTTTTTCCTATCTCCAGGGATATTCATTCATCTCTACCCTGGAATATTCTATATATCTATCTATCTATGGATATCTCTGATGTCAATTCCTTTCAGAAACTCCCCCAGTGGGGTAGCCAAAGTAAAAGAGTCTCTATAACTGGTGAACTCCAGTGCCACTTCTTTGCATTTTAGTGCCTCACCCTTAACAGGCCACTGGGAGAGGGCAACTATAGCACATTGTCCCCAGAGGCTCCTACCTGATGTTCTTATCGACTACTTCTACCCCAAAGTTCCAACCTACTACTTGTACATAATGCTCCCACCAATAAAGTCTGGAATGTTTTCCTTTACATTCCAAACTACGTAAAAAATTTTCCTAAATCTGCTTTCAACATGCTACTTCTCTCTTTCCAAAGCTTATCATCACAAAGTAATGCACTTCTGTTACTAGAAAGCAGTCTTCATATCCTTTCATATTACTTCAACCTATCATTTTACTGTACCATTTCATCAATATTTTTCACTCTTTGAAGATCAATTTTACATTTTTTCATCTTTAGTTTCTCAGTGTATCCTTTATACATTTTCATAAGTTTGCTTCTTTCAAGTAAAGGAAGAACTCTTCTACCCCCCTTCAATATCCATGTCCACATCTTGGTTTACCCCTGAACCTTTCCACATGTATATATAGATGTGCCTAGGTACCCTCTCCATCCATATATATTCAGAGCCTAGGTAACCTTTCCACCTATATATACTCAGTGCCTGGGTAACCTCTCCATCCATAAATATTTACATGCTGAGATTTCCAGCCACAATTCCAAAGCTAAGTTTTGAGTTAGGGTATGGATAGTTTGGGAGGGGGGGGGAGGAGTGTTATGGGTGCTGCATTCCTTCATGTCACATGTTGGTTCACTTTCCCTTTTCTATAGGTATTACTTTGGCTTTTGCTCCCGAGAGCTGGCTGCTTGCGTGCCCCTGCCACTAGTTAGACCACGGAATACTCGGCAAGCTGCTGTGTTACATAATTATTGTGTGGCCATCGGCAACTCAAGGGTGTGCCATTTTAATAACTGCTTCTTTCCCTACACATCAAAGCTGTGGAACTCTCTTCCTTCTCATGTTTTTTCCAGTAACTATGACCTGGCTCATTTCATGAGACATGTTTTTCACTTTCTCAAAAATTTGTGAATACTTTCCCTGCCTGTTTTTCCCCCTTTCTCATTTCTCTCTACATTTCAATTAGGGCCCGGCCTTGATGTGGACTTTTGTCCATAACTGGAGCCTTCAACATAAAAAAAAAAAAAGTTTGCACAGATTTTGATGCAGTAGCAAAAATATCTTTACTTCTGCATAAATATGTAGAATGTTCTTACCTTTGTTACTAACAGATTCTAGATGCGTATTACAGTGATAGGGCAAAATTCAAAACATTCTATAACTTTTAGAAAAAATCATGCTAAATCAAGCCCAGGGGCAATACCATCAAATGTTATCTATAATGCTGATGGCACAACAACTTGCCTGTGGCCTTTACATGGATAAGTTAACTTTTATTTGTTTTTCAGTCGGTAAAGATAAGAATGCTTTTAGACAACTTGAAAACAAAGGGGTTGTATGGGAGCGGAAAAAAACTCTGTTGAGAGATGAACTGGAAAATATTATGTTAAATTTTAGGACAAACAAGTTTTCTTACAATGCAGACATCAATAAGGCCTTCCTTTATGTTCGCCTCCAAGAATGTGACGAGAATTTCATGAGGTTTCTTTGGTAAGGACCCATATTATGAAAATGTATCTCTTGTTGCACATAGATTTTAATCTGTACTATTTGGTGGAACCAGTAGCCCAGTTCTACAACTGGACAAGCAGCTACAGGCACACACCTGAGAAAATTTGGACAAAGCTTACACGGAGATCATAAATCACAATTTTGTTATGACTAATTTTCAGAGAACAACATTCTTCCCTTAACTATTTGAAATTTATGAAAATGCACTCACAGAGTTGTGCGAGGTGAACATGTCGATGAGAAAGCAGATGTTCAATTACTCCAACTTAGATTAGTAAACACAGTAGGACTTCCTTGATTATGAAGTTCCTGACTTGGCAACTACTAATATTAGGTCTTCAATAGAATGTATGAGATGAGAAGCTGAGCTTTAGTGCTCTGTCGTACCCTGAGCAAGGGAAGTTATTTTTGTTGATTCATCAGTGTTTGACCCATTAAGATTGTTGTCAGTGATCAGTATTAAAGTGCTAATCTAAGATGTTTCAAGGCTCAAATTAGGTTAGGGGGAGGCATTACTCCTATCATTCCTAATTGATAAGTATGAATTAGATAAAAACTCAAAGGGTTGACTGATATACAGCTCCCTATATTAATTTATCTTAAGAACACATGAATTATCAACTTTGTGTATTCTGTGATGCATCTTCACATTCATACAGTACAATTGCTCATCTGATGACAAATGTCAAAGCTATCTAGTGATTCTGCAAGCCTTGGTAGCACTTACGAAAAACTACACTCCTCCAAGTTAAAAGTCACTATAATCAAAGTTAGCATAGACCTGGCCAATAATGCTGACAACAATGTAATCCATGAATACTGTAAAGGTTTTCATTTGGTCAGACAGTGAAGTTGCCCACTTATGGGTGAGGAATGACAATTACAAGATGCCTTTCACCAAGAACACATTACAAGTAATATTATTTATTTCAATTTCTTTTGTTAATGTTTTTATAAACACACACACACACATCCGAGCCTATGCCAGGTACCCATTCTATCAACCAGCCCCTAGGGGAGGATGAACAGTTGGGTAGACTGTGGATTGGCTGCCATAACCATGATTTGAACCTCTGCGGGTTTGATCACAGGTAGCCCATGCATGCTTAATGGTCAGTAACACTAACTGCTACATCACAGAGGTCCATACCATCTTTTTTGCCATCCTCTTGTGTATTAGCTCTCTAAGCTTCTTTAGGTGGAGTTACCAAACTTGAGTTTTGGCTTTATGTAGAATGTGAGCAGCTTACTGAATATTTCCTTATCCATACACTTAAAAGGCTATTTTTATATTTGTCTGTAAGGAGACAGTTTGTCTTCTTTACTGTTTTCCACATGTAAATTTCTGGATAGAGGTTAAGGATGAAGTCAACTCCGCATATTACATGCAATATTGCTTCTAACTAGTAACACGCTCATAAATTTAAACCTGATTCAAGTTCAGAAACTCAAGACTCCATTAAGTAACTGACACAGGCCTCTGCCAAATAATATATAGGCTGGAATTATCTGTTTGTTAAAGAGGGAAATTTTGCGAGATTTCTAGGGACTTTCTGGCCATACTGTCTCTATGTGGTTGACTTAGGCTTGTAGAACTGGGGCTTTAGGACTAAAGTTAGAGGTTATGTCCAGAACTATTTGTTAGCCCGTGAGTCGTTGTAATAAATGACCATAAGATCTTGCACTGAAAACAATATTATGCTGGAATTTAATCATATAGCAGACATCTAGTTAATGTTAGAATGTACTTTATTCATTTGCTCTAGAATATTACTTTGCAATAATTTCCTCATGACTGAAAGACCTAGATAGTCTAACATTCTTCTGTCACAGCTTAGGCTGAACGCTTGCCTAGCATCAGATATCTGGTAGTAATAATGAATTTTTTAAGTTTTGGAGTTTGAATAATATCTATATCTAATAAAATTATATGTCAGTACAACTATTCATAGGTTATCAGGTTTATTTTTCTTTAAAATCATTAGCTGCCCTTCAAAATAAGTCAAACTAGACTACACAAAGTACACCCCACTTGTTGTCCGTGGGTTATATTTGTCAAAGGTGTGGGATCCTAGAGCAAGTCAGTTTCCAAAAAGTTCCCCAGATTAGTTTGAAAAATATGGTAAAAATGGCCCATATTTCTTCTGTTTTGGATTTTCTAAGGGTAAAGGCTAACCTACACAATGTCGTATGATTTGTCATGTCCCCTACCTACCCCTCTCTACAGAACATACATCATGGACATTACCTATCATTTTTCATCTTTATATATATACATCAGTCATACTTTGATCAAACCTGCTTTCTCTCTACCTATACCACTTACATATGGACAGCCACTTGTAATTGAAACAGCCACAAATACAGACAGTCCACATATTCTTTCATCTTTGTCATTTTTTGCTATAGTGCGAACAACTTTCACTCTCAAGGCAACATCCAACCTCAAAACTCTTCTGTTCATTTCTTGGCATGCAACTGTTTTCTCTCATCATCCTTCCTTACATCACACTTCCTCTTTTCTTTAAACTATCCCTCTAACCTAATGACTACAGGAACCCATTAGTATACTACACATAATGTACAATGTTTTAGCCAACTGAAGTAATTAAATAGATGCTAGGGTTAAAGTTACAAGAGTAGGCTTAAGGTTACAAGAGTAATAACTCACCTTGAAACAAAGGAGAAATCCAAGTGAATTCAGGAAACACCTCGTAATATTATTGTATGCAAATGTAATGGTATAAAAAATATTTTGAGCCAAAAAAGGTACTGTACAGTTACCATGCAACAGTAAACAAGCAATATGAAAATAAATATGAATCTAAATGAATCAGTAGCAAACAGCAAATAGGAAATTGAACAAAAATCATTAAGACTGACTTACACAGTCTTCCCTACAGCATGCAGGTAATGCAGAAGGAAAGAGAAGAGATGGGAGGAGAAGCTCTGGCTTTTCTAGCAAGACTCATCCTCAAGTTTCAAGAAATATTAGTGAATGACATGGTCCTTTCAGACAATATATAATATGAAGAGTAACAGTATAATAGGCCTCTTTCATTATGTTGCTGGTCTACAACTCTTCAAAATTATCATGTAAACAGAGTCATTTGTTTAATGATAAAAATGATACAATCAGGACTGTACACAACTTAAAGAGAAAAGTCTTGTTTGGAGATGAAAAAGTTCCTATTATGGGGAATTTTCACTATACAGAAAGCAACTTGGAACTCCTGGATCCATATAGGATAGAATATGGAAACAAATCTTTTAACTGGTTCAGGAATACATGAGTGTACTACATTAGCATGTCACTCAAAGTTTGAGTGATTGCTACACCATTGTTGCTCAAATTCCTTTTCCTATCATGTCACCTGGAAATTGATGACACTGACTCTGTTGCCCCATCAAGGGAAAGTGATCATACAATACCTAAAACTGAGTGTGTGGCCAATGAATATGCAACAACAAAATCAAACAGGAACTGGTACCCTTGAAGAAATTATAGGGGCGGTAATTATGACAAGCTGAACATTTTCATTACAAACATAAATGGGAACACACTATTCCAGTCAGAGTATGAAACAGTTTTAGAAGAAATGACATGATGTCTACAATGAGGGAGGCAGTAGATGAGTGCCACTATGAGGATATAGAATAAGGGGATTAGACAAGAGAGAGATAATTTAAGAGAGTTGAATGGTAAAGGATAGAAGAAGTCTATGATGCATTTAATATAGATGGCACAAAAACCATTTAGTTATTTGAATGTACAAGAAGGCAAGAAATGAACAGCAACAGATTAAGAGGGACAGTAAAAGATAGTAGTTACCTTACTGCAAGTATTTATGACAAGATTTTGTTAATCTATTAGGCTATTTTTCTCTGCTGTCATGCTTATTGTATAATTATCAATCTTAGGCTCATCTGGAACTGCTTTTAGGATATATCAAAGATTCTCTTGAATGTTTCTGTGCTCATCCCATGCAGATTTCTTACTTCAATTGGTAGTACAATGACTATCATATCCATCTCTCTCAATGGGCTTCCTGTTGGTATATTCAAAATATTACGACAGGCTTAATCACTCTGTTACTTCCATGCTGGGGTGCTTATAAACCAGGCATTTTGAGCATGATATGCTTAACTAATTGCCACACACAGAATATCATACATATTTCTCTTCTTTTTAGGTTGTAGATTTTGAGTTCTTTTAAACTCTCATGAAAATTTGAGAGTTCCATTCCTTCAGTTTTACACCTGAATTGTTTATGAATTCTTTTTAGCTTGTTAATTTCATGATAATTAACATAAAAAAAGCAATGTTTGTGGTGAACGTTCTAATTATCAATCTACTCATTACTTGACCAGATAATCTGATTTTCATCAGTGTGTTCTCCTCATTCCAGCTTTCCATTTCGATTATCCTTACATCTTTAACTTTGTTTTCCTGACAGTTTTCCTTTCTCAGTGGCCCTTCATAGGCATGACCACTGTGTCTTTCCATGAATCAGTTGTCTGAATTTCTCTTTACTGAATTATTCTCCACAAACATATGTATCATGCTTAAATCTTGCATCTGTCAGAAAAAGGAATATCCTCACAGACACAATATGGTACTTTTCTTGAATACATGAGTGTCCACATCATTGACTGAAATATTGTAGGAAAAACAGGGGGAAAAATCCACTGATAATTATGTGATGTACAGGAAAAATTCATGTATGCATAGAGAAAATGCATTAAGTATAATAAAAGCAGTACACTCGCTATACAGCTAAAAGATAATTCTTATCATGAAAAGTTGGAAGCAATTACTGTTTACGGCTGCAACTTTCTATAAAGTAGCATCAAAATGACTGTGTCTTAATTCCAATAACATATTTAATAGTTATTCAAATTCCTGGCACAGTAATCCTGAATAAATCAATATGTGTCAACTATATAGTACGTAATAATTCTTTTTATTTCAGCAGCACCTGCTGCATGACTGTTCATTCACTTACCCGTTCTGGGACGTGATATTGGATGGTTGGGATGACGAGTTGAGGATGCAAGGCGAGTCATCCTCCGAGCATTGAGGTGACGACGGTGAAGATGCTCAGTCAGTTCCTGGTCTTCCTCCCCAACCAGGTTGGGGTTGTACTTATAATGGAGCTGTGGGCAAGAAATTGTGATTCTGTTAGAAGCAGTTGTCAGGATGTGAGAAAAACACAAAATTTTAAGTTTTTATGCAGCTTCATACAAAATGAGTAGTTAATGGGATATCACATGACAGCTAGAGACTGTGTGAGCGGATGTGGCCTTTTTTCCTGTGTTTCCTGGCGCTACCTCACTGACGTAGGGGGTGGCGATGCTGTTTCCTGTGGGGTGGGGTGGTACCAGAATGGATGATGGCGAGCGAGTGTGCATATGTACATGTGCATATATGTATATGTATGTGTACGTATATGTATGTATATATGTATTTGTTGTTATGTATATGTATGTATATATATGTATATGTACGTGTATGTATATATGTGTGTATATGAGTGGATGGGTCTCTCTTCATATGTTTCCTGGCGCAACCTCACTGACATGGGACACAGCGATCAAGTATAATAATAATGATAATAATAATAGTAATGATATATATATTATTTATCTATTTATCTATCATACTTGATCACCATTTCCCGCATAAACAAGGTAGCACAAGGAAACAGATGAAGAAAGACCCATCCAATCATATACACACATATGTACATACATGCACATACACACACACAAACATATATATATATATATATATATATATATATATATATATATATATATATATATATATATATCAAGTACTTCCTGATACAGTAATCTACAGCATACTACATGTTTGATAGCTGTCTACTTGGTGTTTTCGTCCTTCGCTGATGTGATGTCTGTAATGGTGACGCCACTCACGGGATCATGACACACCGCCTCCCTTACCACCTCCATCCCGGACACCACCTCGCCGAAGGGACAGTAGTACTCCCCCTCTGGGTAGTCCCGGGTACAGATTCCGAAAAATGCTTCAAGGCTGGGGTCGCCGTCGCTTGCTCCCCCTAGCAGTCCCTCCTTCACGGGGCCAGAGTTGCGTCCCCGCCACTCCAGGCTTTCAAACAGGCCTTGGGCACTGCTGCCGCCATCCTCAGTTCTGTACTGACCGCCCACCAGACACTCTCCTGGCTCACCCTTCCTTGCCACGTTGGAGAATGTGGAACCCTTGTAGGAAGGGCCAAGGGTGCCTAGACAGAGTGCCAGGAAGTGCTGTGCGCGGCGCAAGTGTCCCCAGAGGCGGATATGGACGCGTCCCAGGCTCCTCTCCCCAACACCCAGCTGCAAGAAGATCTCAGGCTTCTCTGGGGGCACCAGCAGCTGCACCACCGGCAGCTGCAACATAACCAATATGTCAAGAAGGATAATGGTTGCCGGTACATCCTGGTGTTCCCTGGCAAAGTTAACGATTTCTGATTAGATTACTCACAAGACGTACTTCAACAAAGTGAATTGCAACATTACTAATTTAATCACTGTATTTAATCCAGGACTTTATAAATTTTAATGCACATGCTGATCTTGCCCTGAAAGGATTTTCAAGACTATATGTATTCCAGACCGGAGACAAAGCTGAAATGTTACGAAATACTGTTACGTATGTGAACTTGAGAAACTTTTTCCCACCTGGCTGGTGAAATGCATCCAGTTGATGTGTGGCCAGCTGGGGCTGCCGGCGGGCGCACACCGGGCCAGTTGCCACTCCGCTTCGTCACACTCCCGCGTTACCCTCCTCTCTCCGTCTGTGTCCGACGTCTTGCCCTCATCTGGTTCCTGGTCTGTGTCCGAGCTGCCGGCGCCGGGATGTTCGTCTTTGCCATACGAGCCCTGACCCTGCTCGTCACCCTTGTCTGTGCTCGCCACAGACACCCCATCACCGTCTTTCTGTCTCACACACATGTTATTCTCTTGGTCTATCAACCCCAGGCTCTGTAGATCGTTGTCGTTAGCGTCCACCTTTTGGATGTCAGTCTCTTGTTGGCTGGTCTCGGGGGATGCTGGTGAGTGACGAGATGGAGAGTTTTCGCAACTTTTTGATTCCATCAACGACCCTTGACTGTTAGGAGTCTTGTCGTCACTGCTTTGTTTTGTCGCCTGCTCATGATTTATCCCCAGGTGGGAAGACAGGCTCTCCAGACTGTTCTCGTTAGCCATCACTGACACTATACGGGACGACTTCCTCACGTCCTTCAGTATCTTGTTTACGTCAGTGACGTAGGAACTGAGGAGGGTGCTTCTCCTGTGGATCCTGGCCAGCTGGTGGGCGATGCTGTGGATCTCCCGCGCCAGGGCTTTTCTTTCATCGTCCACGTAGTCCAAGATGGCTGCCGTCTGTTCCTCAATGTTCCGCTTCTTTTCCTTTACGATGGAATGGACCTTGACGATGTGGTGTCCATCCGTCATGTGTCCCTCATAGAGACACTGTCCACACAGCGGCACCTGGCAGGGCCGACACCATAGCCTGACTGGGTCACCATGACGCCAACACTTTTCGATGCTCTCCTTTAGAGATAAGGAGAAAAGAATATTTAGAACGCGTATAGACTGAAATGTACATTACACTTTTAATGGGTCATCTATTATCTCGTATGAACAATCAACTAAACTGATGTAACGTAAAAGAAAGAGGATAAATTGCGATATCGTATGTTTCAGTACATTTATTTTCCCCAAGCCAATCTTAACATTAACCGAACTGATAGCAACCCAGCCTAGCCTCTAATCTGAGTTAAGCATTTAAACTAAGCTAATCAGGACAAAGTTTCGGTATCTGAGCGTTATCCACCGAATATTTTTTTTTCTAACCTAACCATACCTAGCCTAATATGAACTAATCCTACCCATTAATAGGTTAGACTAGCAGTGGTTAACCATTCAGTAGCTTGCCTTTGTAAGCTAACCTATATGAACTAATCCTAACCATGGTTTGGCTAGCTGTGGGTAACCATTCAATGGCTTGTTTTTGTAACCTAACCATACCTAACCTAATATGAACTAATCCTAACCATTAATAGCCTAGCCAGCGTAGAATGAAGAAAATATATAGATTAAAACTAATTCTTAGTGAAAAGTACGTAATAAGCTGCTCTCGCTAACATAACAATTGCACTTGCTTACCATAATTTTTGTTATTTTTTAATACCGTCTTATATAGTGCAGTAGACTGTGTATTGTTAACTAGAAAACTATCGTCTTGTATCCTCATTCGCTCGCAATGAAATATACGGACATGAATAGGCACTGGAGATCAAACATATCAAAAATGGCAAAAAAATATTTACGTTTGCAGCGTGAAGTATTTAATGTAACAATGTAACTACCAGTTAATTAGATTATGTTTTCAAAAAAATATTGGAAACACGACTGCCTCGGTTAGTGTTCCTGGAATGATAGTCAATCCTTGCCTGTGTTTTGGAATAAGTGATTAAAAATGATTGTTAAAACTGAACTTGAAAACGTATTGGCTGATTTTTTTTTCTCTTTTTTTTGTAACACGCATGTCACCAGTTATATATTTTTTACCTACTTTATTCTGCACATGGTTAAGAGTATTTCGGAAAAGGCTTTATTAGAAAGGTAACGTACTTGGGTTTCCCTCCCACAGGATCTTTTATTTTCCAGATGGGTTGGAAATCTTAAAGTATATTATGGTAGATGGAACACTTTGTAATATACGTGCAAATGTTTTAGGAGCTCTCATCATGCTCCAATCATTGCCCTTATTTCCTTTTGTATTTCCATGTATTTATGGTCTAGTCAGACCCGACTTTACCCAGATGTGTACTCTCCACCCACTGACGCACTCCGTTTTGTTTTTCCAGTACACCTGTTGACCTCTTCTCGTACTTCCATCGTTCACATATCTACATTATTTCTCGTATGTGCCTTTGATAATCCCATCTGATTCATGAAAAACAGCCGTGACTTTTTCTTCATTTTGTTAAGTCCATAACTCAATCTGACATTGCATCGTCCATCAGCAACATCATATCTACCTACCTTCTCCCATACTTCTCAGTCTTAGTCCTTTACCTACACACCTCCGAGGGTATATATGTATATCTTCGGTCCTCTGCCGACGGACGCAGTAAGACAGCCATAGTTTTTTTTTTTTTATGTTGAAGGCTCCAGTCACGGACAAAAGTCCACATCAAGGCCGGGCCCTAATTGAAATATA
>JAYMFT010151493.1:0-12610 GCA_038088735.1 Panulirus argus
GGGGGGGGGGGGGGGGGGGGGGGGGGGGGGGGGGGGGGGGGGGGGGGGGGGGGGGGCGGTCTTCGTTGTCTTCACGGTGACGTGCGACTTGGTGAGGGCTTTGCAGTCCCCCCTGATGCCGAACCCCTGCAACACGCATGATAGAAGCCGTACCGAACAGGCGCGGGGGGAGGGGGGAGGTGGGGAAGGAGTGGGGAGAAGGGGGGGAGGGGGAGAGGCTCGGTACACCCACCAGGCGCGTCCCAGTTCCTCTGTCTGCCAACGGACGCAGGGGAATGCACCAAGGCACGGAACCGTCCATTCCATTCCACGTACCTTAAGGGGGGAGGGGTACCTTCGTGGAGGAGGGGGGGGGGGCGTCAAACCACTGCCATGACAACGGCCACGGTGGTTGCGGGGGATTCCGTTCCTCCGTCCAACATCCTGCACCGGGGGGAATGGGCCGGCGGACGTCACGGACGGAGGCAATCACGCCGTCCGTGAGGAGTACCGGACGGACGGGACGGACCACTAGCTCTCCCAGTACACGTTTCCTGCCTACCAGGACGGGGGTCCGACAGCGCCACCACACGCCACCCCGCCAGCACCCACGGCCGGGAGGCTCACGCTACCGTCACACTGGAACAAAGGGAGGAGAGGCGAGGCAGAAGGGGAGGGGGGGGGGGTATGCAGGGGGAAAGCTGGACTTGCGGCAGGAAAGGGAGGAGTCAGACCAGGGTCGGGGGAGGTCACGACCGCCGCTGGGGTGGGGTCACCTGGGGAGAGGGGGGATGATCGCGTCCAATACCGAGGATGGGAAATGGGACGTCACCAACCTTAGTCGAGTACCTAGGACAGAGATCTCGCCTGAGACAGGGCCTAGCGCGTGGTGCTCACCGCTCAAGGGGAAAGGGGGGGAGGAAGGAAGAAAAGGGGTTAAAGAGGAGATCCTGAGTAGGTAAAGATCAGCAGATCCAGGGAGGGTAGGGATGGATATGGGTGGTGGTGTCTGATAACACATCATCTCCACCACCACACCACGGATGCTGCTGGAGGGCCCTCCCACCACCACACCTGCTCTCACTCGCAGTCATATCCAACCAGAAAAAAAATATTCACAAAAACATACGAACGTCACCAACAAGCACATATCTCCAAAACACATATTGCAATCTCAAATAAATATTTAAGGCAGACGATGTAGAACACAGGCCAGAGGCACTTCCTATTGTTTACCTCGAACCTAAGTGTGTTCTCCCTGCCTTACGTCAGCTTGGGGTCCGCTTCTCTCCCCTCACAGCTCAGCCTGGTGCTGTACACGGCAACCCAAATGCCGTACTGCAACTTCTCCCAACCCCCCATAAACCCCTTGAGTACGATGGTGCCGTCCTTGAGATTGACAGGTCGTGTTGAAGGCCAGGTCATCATCATACCTAAGGGTCGTTCCGTCGTGCTAATATGGGTTCTCATCGTCGGGGCTAAAGGGCCCCTCACCGTTGTGCTCATGGGTCGTTCTGTCGTACTCAAAGGTCAATATAATACGGAATGACAAAAGCCTGCTGGTTCTCCCTGTTCTACCCTACGAAAGCTGGGTGTGCGGCAGGGAGAAATTGGTTGCAATACAGCCGCTTCAACCGGAAACCTTCCGTACAGAACACGCCGACTGTGTTGGTACGGCTGCCAACCTCATCCAAATTTAAAACCTCATCTTTGTTTTTTTTTTTTAATATGGCGATCCAAATCCTTCATCGCCAGCACCCCCTGCCAAGTCTTCGAGGGGTATCTGAGCTCCACTTGAATTTCCGTAAACATCTCCCAGTTTATCGCGGAACGTACGCCAGCCGGCCTGTGTACGAGTCAGGGCGCGGCTTACCCGTAACCGTTATATTCGCTCTCGATACACATCAATTAGTTAATTCTAACTCGTAAATAAACACAAATAAAATTTCTTATCGTTCGTCGAGACTCACGAGAGAAGGTACCAAGATCGTAACAAATTAAGGACGAGCCTATACGATGACGCCGTCCCATATACATCGACCAAGAGCGGATGGCGTCTGTGATCGTTTTAAAAACCCTGCAAACGACCGCTGCCGACCGAGAATGGCGAAATCATCTGCGGTAAAAACAGTCGTACGTACGCACAACAGGAAGGCATTAGGGCCGCCCTGATAAGGCTTATCACTCTCCTGCCAACAAGGCTCTCTTTGTCCGGAAGAATTAATTACTCATTCTGGTTCATTTTCCCCCCGTCTGCACAGGTCTGCGATGGGCGAAGGGGCGGTGACCATATCACGGTACAGTGAGTAAACCATCCCTATACCCTCACAACTGATAATAATCTGCCTGAAAAAATTACACAAAATATCTGAACTTACGATGTTAATCATTATCGTGTTAAATCCTTGAAGGAGCTCACTTTTTCAATTTTATAACTATAAAAGAAGCTCACTTTTTAAACATTACTCAAAGAAACGCATTTTTTTTAACGTTATAACACTTACAGAATCCAATTCTTTAAATAATGTATCTATACATACCTTTTTTTTTTCAGATAAAAGATTAGATCAGGTCTGGATACGACTTTGTTTCAACAAGACGGGGCCGAGCCAATTTAGCCTAGTCATTTCTAAGGACTAATATCAATTATCTGTAATGACTCGGCCACTTCAAATCATCTGCAATATGTATGGATAAGGTCACTGAAAATCTCTAGCTTCAACGTATGGATTGGGAAACTGGGCGACACGGGAAATCTCCGACATCAACATCAAACACATTTTTAATTCGTTCATTCGCTTCATCTACTTCCTGTAACTGTGCAACTCTTAACCTTACCGTTTATCATTCACACACATTTCTCTGTCTTTAAACACTACAAACGCTATTTTACATGAAGCCTGTAATGCTATGTAACTGGACATTTTTGAACCGCTATCCTGTAAACAGAGTGGAAATCGCGCGCGATCTGCCGCCAGTCTAGATAACATTTTTGCAAAAGTCGCGAAATTGAAACGATAAACTGGTCAACAATGAACGGGTTCCAATTCCGGCGTCCAGCAATGCCAGGACAAGACAGTACGATGTTCTTTTTCTCTGACATTACTGACAAGATATAATAAAATACTGGGTAGACCTGAGGCTCATGGAGGTGGGGGGGGGGCCTTTTCAATACGTGTGGAGAAAAAAATGCCATTCCCAACAACCTTTGGCTGCAGTTAGACCAATAAACCGTTAATGAATGTTATCATTATTATAATTATAGCCGTACCATAATCATGATTATTACAAATTAATTAATAATAACGTCCTAACTTCACATCTTCACAAACCGCAAAACCATTTCTCGTCAAATCACTGGCCAACGAACTACCAGTACTAACAAACAGTAAATGTAAATATTGAGCAAAGTTACGATTGCATAAATAATCATTTATATCAATTTACTACCACTGTCAACTGTGTTAACAATAATTTCAATTTTACTACGGTCACTACATCGTCAATCGGATGAATGACACACCGCCATTCAACAATGAGAGCTTTCAGTGTATATGTGGGTATTTTCCTTCAGTGAAAATAAAACTGAATCAAATCACTGTAGCGGGACCTTCTATTTACTTTCTTATCTCGTCAATGGAGAGTTATTTCTGCTACCAGTTGCATGCCGTCAACAGATACGAGTGACATCTTTTTTAACCCCATGAACACGACGGAACGACCCTTGAGCACGACAGTACGACCCTTGGGTAAGATGCCCTTGCCTCTGAGTTCTAGATGTCAGGTCAAATACCAGACCATCTTACCTAAGGGTCGTACCGTCGTCCTCATGGGGGTTTGATTATCCCTTGGGGAAACGGTAAGACCCTTGGGCATGATAAGTCTGGCCACTGACCTAAAACTTAAGGTCAAAGGTCACAAGAGAAAAGTCTTCAATCTTATTTTGCATATAACAAACGATACAACCTGACATGCATTCTGTAAATACAAAAATGCACACAAGCAATCGAGAAGGAAGAGACTAGACTACCACTAGGGAACTCAAGAGGTCTCAACGCTGAGCCAGACCAGAAACACGACTCGAGCAGCGAATGGTACCAGGTGATGGCTTAATCCCAACCAGCAGTACCCCGTGAACCAGGGTGTACCTAGTGACCCCGAGCTGAAAACGGGCTGTGTGCAGACTAACAGTCTGACGACCTACGGGACAAACAGCCATGGCCGTACCAAGGACAGAGCTGCACAGGTCAACTTTGCATCAAATCTGAGACAAACAAAGGGACATACACGCAAACCAGGCTTATATATTTACAATTATACGTAAGAAGCTTTATTCACTCTTACGTAAGATAACTAGCTGCCATATTACGATATATAATTCGCAACATACAGGCGCTGTCCAATTACCGACCCCGGGGGACTCCAATGTAAGAGCAACATTTCTCCCGTTATTCTTCCAATACCACGACCACAGACTCTGCTTGCATAACGAAAATACCGTGCAATAACAACCACGAACACAAATAAGCAAACAAAAAAAAATCCATGATAGAGTTACCCTGCAACAATGCAACAACAAGATTGCTGACAATGCTAGCACGCCGACGTTTTAAATACCGGAACAAATTCGACGGAAGTTTTGCCAGCCTCTCAACCACCAACTTGCCCGCAGATGTAATAATAACCCGACGCCTCCGCACAACCCAGCTCGGTCTGGGAGAGAGAGAGAGAGAGAGAGAGAGAGAGAGAGAGAGAGAGATACACCGTTTACTTTTACCCTTTCGACATTCCATTTTGCAGGCCCGCGCTTATAGAAAGTCAAATCACTCTCATTTATTCCGGAGGGATAAACCAAATGATGGGAGATGAACCCTCTCTGTAATCCCCCAACACTTTAACGCAGTACCCCAGAAGGCAAGGGCCCGAGCCATCCCACACTCTGCCAAGCAGCCTCGATGCCATCCTAATTCACCCTCGTTGGCCTGAGAAAAAAAAAAAAAAAATCAAAACTTAATGGTCATTTATAACGCACGACTCCTCATACACACAATGACATCCATGATTAAAAAATCCTTCGGAATCAGTAAGAACCTTTCAAGTATATATCAAAGCATTGACCACCAAGTCAGGAGAGAAACGAGGAAATACTTAAAACAGCAGAGTGGAGGACAAACGTTGAAGGCAAAATGAGGTGTTGAGTAGAATATACAGGTAACCTGAACGGAGTATGAGAGGCCCCGAGTGTATTACGAATTCTCTCTCCACAAGCACAATGAGAGAGAGAGAGAGAGAGAGAGAGAGAGAGAGAGAGAGAGAGAGCAGAAGACCTACTCAAGGAGTTTCCTGCATGATGACAGGTGCTACATACACATCACCACCACCACCACAACAAGCAAGTCACCCAAAGCAGCGCTACCAAATACAGAGCCAAGATCCCCGCTTTAGGCATCTCTCTCTCTACCACAAGGACGGGAGGAAAAAAAAAAAAGTATATATATGCAAGGTGTGCTGGGCAACTTCTGCGTCCCCTGCCGCAACCAGTTCGCCTGGCACACCTCCCCCTTTAAATAAATCCGACTGGCAAACTAAAACAGTTAAAAAAAGAAGCGATTCAATTCTAATTATATATATATATATATATAAAAACTGCCATTAATATCGCCAGAGACCTTCTAAATCCCAGCAGACGGCGCCACGTGGGCGAGTGCAGGCAGCGTGTGTGTGTGTGTGTGTGTGTGTGTGGCGGTGTCGCTGTTCGCCAGGAATCCGCCACCTGGAGTTGGCAACCCTCCAAAACCCCTAACCTCCCTCCCCTACCCCCACCTTGGTGGTAGCCTAGCAAGCCTAGCCAACGTCACTTTCGGCCCACCGGTGTGACATAAGCCCACCCTAACATAACCATAAGTTTACTGTTCGTATTTCATACCTTCGAAAATAAGCAACAGTTCTTATTTCCTACAGTGGATCTAACACTAAGAAACCGTCTCTAGGAGTTCTCTAGTGATTCGTGTCCCATGCGAATGTCGTCGACTCAAGCATCCTATAATGGGTTCGTTTGTGGCAGGAATTTCATACACTGAAACGCTGACGATCCCCAAAATCACTTAAAAAGATCATGGATAGTTAGAATTCCCTGCATGACACGGCAAAAACAACGTAGCCTCCCACCGATTAGGTTTCTTTAAATGGCTCGCATATCATACCTTAAAACGCAGACAATCAAAATGTCCTACGATAATTAAAAAGCTGTTATTTCTTACATCTACAATAGACAATTGTCCTACGATACTTAGAAATCAGTTATATCACATTTAAAACAGACAATCAGAATAAATCACACCCACTACAATGCCCCTCCCCTGCAGCCCTCTATTTATGTGCATTTCTGAGAGTTCTATTTGCGCGTCACAGGGGAAATATTTGAACAACTTCCCATGCAAGCTAACTTCAGGTAGCACGTGGGGGATTATACCGACCCTGGTGATCATATGACCCGTGGGGGGGGGGGGCAGAGTCTATACATACACACACTCAAAGATGCCATGTTCAAGAAATTCACTTCCTCGTTACTCAAGCCTTGAGCATGACGATATGACCCATGAGCGAGCAGATAACTAATCTTGAGCATGACGGTACGACCCTTCAGCACGCCAATACCAGCCTTGAGCATGACGGTACGACCCCTTCAGCACGCCGATACCAGCCTTGAGGTCGACCATATGACCTTTCATCACGCCTTGAGCGTGATGGGTATGATAGGCCTGGCCTTTGACCTTACTCTTACGGTTCAAGCTAAACGCCAAAACCATCATATCTAAGGTCCGCACTGTCGCGTTCAAGTGTAAATTGTCGTGCTCAATGGATAACAGCCTACTCATGCAAAACTGCGTTCAACGGTCCACTGAAAATTCCCCCCTCCCACCGGAACACACACACAAGGAAGCTAATATCATCCACACCATCCTTGCCCGACACTCCACTCTCCAGCCAGACTTGCTCCAAGCCTAAAAAGATCTAGTAAATCAATGCACATCCGGGTGAACAGGAAGTGACATTTAAACTGAATATTATTCCTCAGTCGTGTAGCCCCACTTCACTTCCTTCCACTAGTAATACAGTAATTAGCTGTTTCTCGCATCTACAGAGGATGGACGTGATCAATATACCGAGAGGCCACCTCCATCTTGCTTAACTCCTCAGCTGGAACAGAGTTCCAATATTTTCCCCGCGTAAGAGTAAACCATTCTTTTTTCACCGTTTGCATTCCGTTCGCTCACGCCTGGCCTTTTACATCTCGAGAAGAAACGTTGCACCCAAAGAATGTTAGCCAGCAAATATTACCGTCGTTCACTGATAGTTACATTATTCTGTTTTATTTTTCAAGCAAATGATTCCCAGCGACAGAGGAAGAAACTATTTACCTATCAATCAGATCTGGCTTTTTTTACACAATCACGATTTATGTAAAAGAAAATAAATAAACTTCCAATTCCACCGAATGCGCTATATATATGGTGAAAGAAAAAAAATATCAAGCATCAAAGCAAATATTTTTTTTTCTGAAGTTTACACTACCGGTACAATACAATGCATGACCTTAAAGGCCATCTATGTCAAGGTAAACAAACGACTTCCTGCACAGTAATCCAGTTACAATATAAAAGACACTTTTTTTTCTTAAAAGTTTACACAGCATAAAAGCTTGTTTAAGAAAATCATGTATACAATGTCAGGGGAAGTTACCGTGTAAGCCCGAAGTGTCTCCAGCAATGTGTACAAAAATAAGTTTATTGCTTCACAAAGCACCACAGATTAAGAAGTGATTCTCAACTCTTCTCTAAGTAGGTCAAATCATATATATATATATATATATATATATATATATATATATATATATATATATATATATTATTGTTGTTATTATCATTATACACACTGGCTTCCTTTCAATTCACAGTGATATCCACATTCAGTAAGGTAATCTAAATAAAAATATAAATAGGTGGAAACCCGACTTGAAGGACTGAACACACGCTAAATTACCAGAATAAGAACAAAGTGAAGGTGAACCAAGCGACCAATCACACACACTGTGTTGGGGAAGAAACTTTTGGACTTTCTCCCTGCTGAACCTAACGAGCCAGACTCGTGTGAAGGCTGTACTTTACACACGGCGAGTTAACACAACCTAGCTCTTCTCAAGACTAACCCGCTCTCAGGACTTACTTTAATTACGATATACCAAGACTTGCTATAACTAAAATGAGTCAAGATCTATTATAACCATGATGCACCAAGACATACATTAACTAGGATGTATTAACATACAACTAAAATACATTTGGATTCGCTTTAACTTGGATGCGTCAAGATTTAACATTATGTTGTATTAAGGCATTAATACCACACCCGGTCCTGCATTACGGTTTACCAACATTGGACATCGATACCTTTCGTTGTCACCGGCACAACTATAACACAAGTTTACAGTAAAATAATTGTGCACAGTGTGTTTCAAAATAACATACATCCTGACCCGCACCTGTAGTTGACACCAGACAATCTTATAAACCACCAGGGCTGACGACTGCACGGGGTATTGTCCCACTATTTTGAATTTACAGCGAATGTTTTTATGTTCATCTAGCATTTTGTCAGAATGCCGGGAGTTCTCTCACACACTTGCGTATAACGGGCAAGTCTCGTGTAAAACTTAGTGAAAGTTTAACTTAATTCCATTACTGCGCCAACCATGGCGACCATAATGTGGCAATTTGTATGTAACAAGTTAAATCATAACGGCCAGAGATATATGCCGTCGGCCATCTAGGACACATCTGAAATATATACCAGTATTTTGCATAAAGTTTTCACCAGAGACGCCTTCGGTTTCCGCGTTCGGGTGACGAATAATGGCTGAAGATATCCCTCAATATAAGCAACTATTACAGTCGATATCAAGTCCGTTCTGCACAGTGGCATAACCAACGGCGCCTTCAGCCTTGATAATCGAGCGCCATCACTTTTTTTGTTTGTTTGTTTTGAAGCACGGCCTGAAACCTCACACAGACGTGACACATGAGGAAAAGCTTATAGAACTCGCGTATTACAACGTCATCTATCTGCTTGTCTCACTCCCCGAGATGTCGGGCGAATTAAACTATAAGTAGATACCTATTGGGCAAGCGGTGCTGCGTTTCACAGTTAGAGGAAGACACTGCGTTCACTGCCATACTGAAAATCTACACTTTCACCTGCGGGACGTAATGTCAACGCGTAATTAGTAATACGTTAATAACTCGTATTAACGACAACGCGTTGGTAGTAAGTGACACGGCCTTTTCATTATAAGCCACCTAAGGCTTTATGTATGTGCCGTTGGTGAATAAACATCTTTTTGGTGCCTTACGAAAGCCTCTGTGTTCCAGCAAACTCCGAAAACCTGTTGCATTAAAAACTGCACTTTAAAGAAATATGACGGGTAAAAAGTCTACACATTTATTTATCCTCGTTGTGGTTACATTACGTACTAAGCACCGACTACTTTCTTATGTAAATGACACATCCATGAACTAGCTTTATAAATGAATACAAAGGGAATTCAAAAGGCAACATCACAAGATCCTTTCGAAACTGTTAATAAGTGGGAGAAGATATCAGGATCTCGCAGATTAGTGTGGCATGAACAGACAGGCATACAGATGTTACAGCAAGAAGAAACTTTTATGAATGTTATCATCTCGAATAAATGGAGTTTTGCTACAGTCTCTCCAGTGAAGACAATACTGTCTGCATGCTAGCACCCACAACAATCCTAACAAAATGTGAAACACTGCAACAGGGGGTCGTTACGTACCCCATGAGCACGACGGTACGACAGTTGAGTTTCATGGCGTGTTCTCTGACCTGACCCTGAAAGGTCAGGTAAAAAGGTCATGCCATCATAACCATGGGGTTGTATCGTGGCGCTAAAGTGAGTGTCCAGGCTTTCATAGCCTTGCGAAGGATATTGCTTCAGAGGAGCTCCGACTGAGGTTGAATCAGGATTTGCTGATCCTATGCAAATTTGTTGTGACTAGGCTGAGTCGTGACGCTGTTTCTGGGTTGAATCATCTGCTGATACTAAATGGAAACAGTTGCTAATGGGCTGAATCCCTTGATTCTATGCTTAGTATTGGCTTGTTTACGTAAGGTTGAATCACTTGACACCAAGCTATCACCTGATGATGAGACAATAATTTGATATTATAGATTCATTTAATAAGAGGTTCAATCACTTGAATCTGAACAATCAACAGGTGGTAAGACCGAATCACCTGCTGATACTGAACTGAATCAGTTTATAATGGTACACTGAATCACTTCATTATACTATGCTATCATGATTTTAACTAGGCTGAATCATGATTTTAACTAGGCTGAATCATGATTTTAACTAGGCTGAATCATGACTTAACTAAGCTGAATCATGACTACTAGGCTGAATCATGACTTAACTAAGCTGAATCATGACTAACTAGTTGGCACTCGGCTCACAGTTAGTGTTCTGAATGGATATACCTCATAGTGTATACCTACCATTTGTGTGTTATGGGGGAACGAGTTTTACACTCCTCCGTTGCTCCGTTACCAAACCTTGTATTCATGCACCAGTATACTTTTATGTTTATGTAAATACATAAACACACTTACCTAAACCAGGTACCCACCTATCAATAAGCCCGGAGGAGAAAACGAATAGCTAGAGCAATTATGGGGCAGACTGCCCTGACAACACTTTGTCCGCCATCCAGAAAGCCGCCAAAAGTCTATGACGTCACTTGTCCAAGACTTTAGAAACCTTATTAAATTATCGATATTAGCGTTTTTTTTTTCAGCTTAATGAAAAATCTGATATAAGAAAAATTTCACGAGTGCCTTTCATGTAATTTCCTTAATTAAGGAATATGTATAGCATCAAATACTTTAAATGATGTGGGACAAAATTGACGATGGTTCTGCTGAGCACAATTTTGGCGCCAAATTCATTGCCGTTAGTCTCTCCTCTTCCACGGTTCAGTACAGTGGTCTCCAGGTGTTTCTTGACAGCAGATCTTGTCTGAAGCCTCTACAAGCCATTATACACCTGCACTCGGTGAGTCCTTCACTATTCTTTGGTTATCTTGTGAACAAGATATCTAGCGATGCTTGATTAACGTTTATCATTGTAATACATTATGACGAGCAAAACAGTAAATCTACTTATGAAGGCAGTCTACTGTGATATTTTAGAAATGTCGATCTTTTATTCATTAGTGTTCAGGCAGCTGCTTATTGATTACATGATACCATAATGTATTTTGAGCGATGGTTTATTTATTCATTGACTGATTGCAAAGGAAGAAAATGAATTTGTGGCTCCATGAATCCTTTATGACGTCAAGAATCCTTAACAAATCACAGTGCGGAGGCATACACACTCGGTAATCCAACTGTCGGTATTCTGGCGGCCCTGTGTATGAATCGTGACCTGCGACGCTAACCACTACACCACAGACGTCCGTGTGTATGTGTGTGTGTGTGTGGCACACGGGTTCGATGTTCACGTACTTCTCCCGCGCAGGTGCGTCCCGTCATGGCTCATGCTCTGTTGAAGGTTGTCCGATCAACCGAGGGGAGAAAATTCACATCTCCCAAGGTCGGCCTAACCACCTAACTCCTCAAGTAATGACCGGACGAATCTACGCAGCAGTCTTACCCCCCGATCCGTCGACGCCATATTGTGTTTTAAGCACCATTAACCTGGTAAACACAACGGTGCGACCCCTTGGGTGTGGTAGCCTGGTCGTTACGGGTCACGTCAATGGTCCGTCCTCATTTTGTACCCTGCAAGGGTCAATCCGTGGTGTTGACCGGATTGAAGTGGTAGCATGGCCTAAAACACCAACACAGCAATACCTTGTTAGTTCCCCCATTAGGTCTACTCCATCTGTTGAACCCTCAGTCCCACTGTGGCGTATTCAACAACTAACCATCCACACCGCACGAACAAACAACAGAACTGGTTTGTAACCTAATCACAACGGCAGTATCATACTATTTATTCCCATCGTCTTCATATCATCGTAGCCATACAGCATAGTTCCTCATCACGCTCTGGCAGAGAAAACCCGCTGTCATCAGCTGGCCTGAGCAGCCATACGTGAACGAAGTGGGTCACAGGAACCCGCCCAAGAAGACTACACTGGGCGTGAGCCAGCGCGATCGATTGCCTTAACGGTCAAGCATCTCGCTTCCCAACGTTCTCTCTCTCTCTCTCTCTCTCTCTCTCTCTATATATATATATATATATATATATATATATATATATAACACTAAACATTCTAAAGCACGATATTAAGGCATATTTCGTCTGGGCCAGTCAGTGCGAACGAGGAACTGTTATTGTCGAGCGACCATGTATCATCCAAACATTCACTACGTATATTCAAGAGACAAGCTATCACACTCTACGTACATGGGTGTTGTTCCTGGGAACTACTTTGTTGAATTATGTACGAAAATTTCCAGGCCACAATACACACACACACACACACACACACACATATATATATATATATATATATATATATATATATATATATATATATAT
>JAYMFT010151504.1:0-12610 GCA_038088735.1 Panulirus argus
CCCCCCCTCTCTCTCTCTCTCTCTCTCTCTCTCTCTCTCTCTCTCTCTCTCTCTCTCTCTCTCTCTCTCTCTCTCCTGTTACACTATTCTTCCTCCTTTCTCTACTACTTTCTTTTTACCCCTCCTTCCCTTCTCCTCTTTCCCCTTCTCTGCCTCCTTCTATCTCCCTTCCTTCCCTTCTTTATATATGTAGGGTTGTGGAGGGTTATACATACGTACGGGTTGTGGTTGTGGGTATTCATGGTGGGCGGAGGAGAGAGGGGAAGTAACAGTCGTACATAGACGACGACAACGACATTGCGATCACGACAGCCACTTCCACGACCCTCCACGACAGCAGTGACAGCTACAGCTGATCTTGCGGCTGAAAACGACAGTATCGCCATCTGTAGTGCCACTGGGCACTACAGCCTCCCTGACCACGATTGCGGGGAGCAGACTGCGATATAAAGAGTGAGGATAATGATGGTAAAGATTACTCTGTAATGACCATAATACTTCATTAACCATCAAGGCATTATATACAAGACGATGTGGTTACTAACGTGTTGGACAGAACGTACAAATGGCCCGTCTTTTTGAGTCGGTCCAGTCATACGACAGGTTTCTATTCTACCTTAGTTGACTACAGGAAATTACTCAGTAATCCTGTCATTTGTATGTACAGGCTCTATCCGAGGCATAGTTAGATTATAAACATGACAGTCATATGGGTTTCTAGAGAAGCACGTTTCAACGGCAGTAGGTCAGGCCAGAACCGGTTACTCCAAGCCTTTATAAACATTTATTCCTGATCTGTATACAAAGGGAGTTTGGGGAGATCGCATGGATGAAGGTAGTCTGATGGGGTGAAAACTTGGTAAGCCAAGTTTAGTCGGGTGCAGTCTGTCGTTTTATGTGACATGCAAACACAACCACAGCTTCGTGTCGTTATTTGCTGATGATGGAGAACGCATGATAGTTTGTTGTGTAGAATACTAATGAATACACAGCGACGACACAAAGGCCTCATTTAAGTCTTACAGTAAGACAATACTTAAGCTGCTTCGTTGTGAAGGAAAGCACTTGTTGTCTCTTCGAAGGAGACTAGGCTGGATCATGTGAATGATCAAGACGAGAGAAATAAACTTTTCAGAAGACATACCCGTCCGACAAGAATTCTCTTGTGTGTTATAAAGCGTTATATTCTTCACCCTTCAAGACGGACGAGGCTGTCGATTGAGAAAGTATTCAAAGATTATTTACACCCCGACTGACTCGGTCAGAAATCAGAACGACTAACAGCAATAAGTCTGTGCTCTCCGAAGGTCAAGAGAGAGAGAAATGTACAGTGATACTCTCTTGGCAAGAGAGGCAAGGACGACGATGTAAGATATGACGACAAGAATCAAAAGTTGCCTTTAGAAGTGTGTGAACATATGGCATCCTCTGTTATTCTCCTTATTGATCAATAAGTAGCGGGAACATAATAGACTCCCCTTTCGAGAAATCAAAAATGCACTGGACATCGTCTCCAACAATGAAGTTATGTATCATCAACGTACCACCGGAAATACCCAGGAGCCCAGTTACAGGAGTTCGTATCCGTAATGATTCGACGTCGAGTTACAACTACACTCGCTTTGTGGTCTGTTGTGCCAGAACGTGACTGCTTTATTGTAAACGTCAAAACCATTCTTTGCAGGGGGTGCTATCTTCCACTTCGTGAACCCATGAAGCATTTAAAGCTTATTTTGGAAAATTTAAGCATATGATTGTGTCGTTGACTGTGGATTGTATACTTTTGTATGACATTCTGTTAACGTGTGTAGTTATATATCATAAAGTCACTAGACACTATATCCAGGGATGGCTGAGACACTCTGTAGATGCTCAATGCCAAAAAAAGTACGGCACTGAGAAATTTAGCGAACATCAGGTGCCTAACATTTATATTAGGCTTATTTTTCCAGTAAACCCATAAGCATGGTAAGATCTTCGGTAAATAAACAAAAAAGAATTTGTCAGACTTGCTAAATTGTCCACTCTCTCTCTTTTTCTTCTTTCTATTCTCATTAGTGGATATTTCAGTAATGTTTCCTTCTATAAAGCTGGTCCAAACATATAGCAGCAGCTTAAATCAAGACTTTTCTTTCCTGTCGTTTTGTCGGAACTCGATTGTTGTGGGTGGTTTTTGACATGGTAATTGGCGAGTGGGTGGTCAGCCGGAGAAGCCAAGCTAATTTGTTTATTTATATTTTCTGTATTGTATGTGTGATAATGATTAATGCGCATGTCAAAAAACAGCAGAAACAGGTAAGAGAAAACATATACTGAATATAAGATGATCTAGAAATAGAAGTGCTAAAAAGTATGCAAAGAAGAATTGGGATGATATAGCTAGAGAAATCGTACCCACATGAAAATGAACACTTGCCGTCTTTTTCTCAGCCGAACATCCCTAACTCAGTGACTGTAACATGCAAGGATACCCCTATAGATGTATCATCCCTCCCTATTCCAGTCTGAATACTTGTCACATCATCTTATATTTATTAAAAGTACTTGTGCTATGGCATAAGCCGCTGCAGTTCGTATGTGTATTTTCCTTCAAGTTACCTTCGACTCCCCACGCGAAGGCTGGTATTTACCAATATCACCTGGAATCTTTCTGTAATTAGACATCTGCTGGGACTCTCACAGTAACCGTGGTAGATGCTAGAGTTTTTGAAATCGTGGATTGGATTATAAGACATACTCCACTGCCCGCACCGGATACCGGGATGTGTTTTTTATTGTATGACACGCGTAAGATGCTGATGGAATTAATTCTAACGCTCTTGTTGCGTACTGAGACGTACTTCATTAATTCTAATGCGACTCAGATATGTCTTTCATCCATCGCTCTCGTACCTTTTTTTTTTTATCATTTTTCGCTGGCATTAAGTAAGACAGCGGACTCATCGCAACTGTCTTCACCGCCAGGAACACGATGGTGCGATTTTTTAGGCACTTCGATACGACCTTGCCCTGGCCTTTGACCCAAGACCCTTAAGGATCAGGTCGAAGGCCAGGCCATCATCTCCAAAAGCTGGTACACACTATGGTCCTCAGGCATCGTACCGTTGCCTTCACTGTTTACCTTTTGGTGTGAGTCATGTCCTATTTTGTGATTAAAGATTTCATTTGGGTTCAGTTCTCTGATTTTCTTTTTTTTCTTTTCAGACAGCATTTCTTCATTTACACTCCATATACCCCATTCATCATACATTTGACTTGTTGAAACAAACTGATTCACTTGTCTTCTCTTCACTCGTCCTGGGGAGGGCTTCTCGCAGTCTCCCTGTTGCTTAATAGGAAAGTATCTTATCTTTTTCATTGTCCCAGCACTCTAATGCGCTGGTGGCCGCTGGAAATGTGCGACGACAGAAACAGCTCATGACGCTTGAAGTGCGAGAACGTCATCTTGAATTAGCTTACTCATGGATTATTGCAGAGGATTATTTTATGTTAGATACTTTTATTCTTGTTGTTGAAAATGGTATGCATCATTTTGTGGGACTGACGACGTTTCTCTAAATTACCGTATCAGTAAAGCTCTGGAAAGTGATCATTCAATCTCGCCACCGTAGACTGTGGAAGTATTAGTTAAATCCTTTTCTTCTTTAAGGGACGAAAGAACAATTAATAAAGCATTTTTATGGAAAATGTTGGAAATATAACCGTAATCTGCTGTACCGTGGCTTAGTGTTCGTTGCCATACAGTGGTGCAGTATATCCAGCCTTGATATGGTTAGGGAAACAGTAATGTTGAGTTATATGACCATAGATGGGTCGTAATGGTGGCATTAGCATAAGTGGGAAGGAGAGAGGGAATGGAAGATAAAAAGGGTCGAAAAAGGAAGGGGTCGAGAGGGAGTTAACCGAAAGGAAGGGAGAATGGGAGGGTAGTCATAGTGGCATGAGGGGAAAAGATAAGAAATATCTTGGGAAAAAAAAGGATTAGAAGGAATGGTAGGGGGAGGATGAGTCGAAGTCAAGGTGATAATGAGAGGAAATTTTGGATATGGGAGAGTGAAGAAGGTTGCGAGACGAGCTTTAGAACTGTTGGAGTCACAGTGATTGTGAGATGAGATTTTGGAGTGATACAGACAAGATATTGAGATGATATAGCCATGAAGGCAAGAACAAGATTCCGAATTGTTGAAGTTTCGAAGATTGTAATATGAGATTTAGAAATAATGGAGACGCGAGGTTTTTGGGTCGGGATTTTGAACATATGGAGCCTTATAGAGTGTGAGTTTATATTTTAAGCTGATGGAGTCCCAAAGTTTGTGAGATGAATTTTTATAAGCTGATGGAGCAACGCAGTTTGTAATAAGAGATTCTGGACTGATGAAGTCATGAGGATTGTGAGACGAAATTTTGAACGCATGGAGCCAAGAACACTGAGTAAACAAGATTTTTATTAATTTTTCTTCTGCGCTGTGAACGGCGTTGAGGATGAAGGTATCAACGAAGATGATGAAGGAGAAGAGGAGACTCCCGGAGTTCAGAGCTAAATGAGAGAACCAGAGTAAGCGAGGGTCGTCGTTATGATGGGAGGGCAAGGAGACGCCGGGAAGGGAGAGAAAAGAGAGAGAGAGAGGGGGGGGGGACTGATGGATCGGGGAGAGCGCAGACGCGGAAGAAGTGTTCCCCAAGATAATGTTTCCGGCGGAGACGGATGTAACAGAAGAGAGAGAAAAAAGAATTATAGTGGAACGATAGAAACGACGTTTCGAAAAGTCTCTTAAGTCTGACGAAGGGAGAAGAGGGGGAAGGGGAGAGAGAGAGAGAGACTTGGCGCCTGACCAGAAGGGAGAACGTGGAAGGGATGAGGGGGTTGAGGGAAAGAAATTCTCGTCCTCTGTGGAAAGAGGAAATGATCTTTACGATCGAACTTACGGAGCCGGTAAAGGAAATGACAGTGAAACACTGGAGGTCCTCCGCCAGCATGAGGGACGGCAAGAAATGTACTAGTATGTCGGACCGTTGGAGAGATATGGGAATGGGATTGTGTATCATGCCATACGAAAATGGAGAAACTCACCCAGTGTACTAAGCCAAGGAATGAGAGAGAGAGAGAGAGAGAGAGAGCTATGGGATGGTCGTAAACAACCGGTGTGACGAGGTGAATAGTCAGACTTGGCTTCTAAATCGTCCTGGGAGCGAGTCAGTTTGGTTCCTGTCGTAATTTTTTTTATTCTCTACACACATCAAGCTTTTGTGGGCTTTTGTTTTTTTTTTACATTATTAAGGAATTTAACCTGGTCCGACCTAACCCACGTACCTTAACCTAGTCTAAGAATCAAACTAACGTATCTTAAAACTGACATAGCTTAACCTATTAGTTACAAATTTCACAATCTAAGCTTACCAAATCTAACTTCATCTGCCCTAACTTTACCCTAACCTATCTTGACCTAACCTAACCTAACCTAACCTAACCAATTCTAATCTGCCCTAATGCAGCCTGAAACGACCTACGCTAACGTGATCAGAAAGGTGACGCAGCCAACATTTGGCGAAAGATAAAAGATGGGGGTCGAACCGATTCGGGTACGAGACCTTTTGCTTCGCCGGCCAAACTGGTGAGGGGGGAGGGAGAGGGAAGGCAGGCGCCAAAGGGGGAGTAGGTGAAAGAAAGAAGGGAAGAAAGGAAGGGGGAGGGGGAGGAGAAAATGAGAAACAAGGCGGAAATGAAGGATCCTTATTATCAGTTTTTAATGTTTCAGATTGCCTCTGCTTACGTTCCACCGTGCAGTCGCAGTCAGCTCATACCCTGCACACATGGCTAAAGGCTGGACCGTAATATTTCGATATCGCACAGTTATTCTCAGGAGTCGTTACGTCGTACTTAAGGATCGTACCGTCTTGATGAAGGATCGCACCGTCGTGCTCAAGGTACATACCCTCATGCTTACAAATCGTACTGTCGCCTTCCTTTAGTGTTGCACCTTCTCATTTAAGGATCTCTCGCCCTTATGCTTAGGGGTTGCGCCGTCATACCCGTTCCATCGTGCTCAAGGATTCATGTCGTGGGATGTAACAGACGCCGTCGGGAAGAACATCCCCTGAAGTGTAACAGTCGGGAAATTCAGGGACTTCCTCCTGTCTTGGGCGGGACGTAGTTAACGCTATCTTGAAGATCTACTGAAGCGCATGGTGGGCTCGGACTCGACCGGGGTTGTATGTTAATGGCTCTGTGGTGTCGCAGTATCGACACACAATGTATTTACCCGGTTCACGGGTTCGGGGATGTTGCCACGCGTCTGTCTATGTTGGATGACGGTCGTATAGCAATACGGTCAGGTACACCTGTTTACCTTTTCCTGCTTGTGCGAGGTTGCGTCAGGAATAGAAAAACTGCACGATTCTCCCGTGTGAACAAAAAAAAAAAAAAAATCTTCCTTGGCTTCATCCTCTATTCCCACTTTTAGAGAGTGGTTATACTGGAGCAGAGGAATTTTGCATAGACTTTTGCATTTTTGATTACGAATGAATTTGACTTCATCTTATCAAGTTCCAGTGATTCAAATAACTCGCAAACTCAAGGTAACATTTTTACAGTCGAACTCTTTCACAAAACTTCAAAATTTCTTTGCCGAACACAAACTGTGGTAGACTCGGAAGTATCCGGGGAAGAAATGGACCAGAAAACCCGACTCGTTTGAAAATGGAGAAAGTTTTGGCGAGCGGACGTCGGCGGTGGCGCCACTTGGGATTCGGACGCCGATAGCGAGTTACAGACATACACCCCCACCACCACTCCCCCTGGCGAGGAGATACCCCAAGCCGACCTGGACGATGCTTTGTCTTGATTCTACTTTGTAAACCCTGGCGATCCAGCAGAGGCAAGAGTAAGGGGGAGTTGAGTAACCAGGGAAAGGAGGAGGAGAAGGAGGAGTAAGGTCGCGAAGGCCGTTTTGAAGGGGGAGAGTGGACAGAGAAGTGAAAGATAGATCTACAGGAAGATGGTATATAAAGAGAGGTGAGGAAGAGGACTGGCATGAGAGATGAGAGAGTCGATAAAGAAAAGAAAGAGATGGTAGAATGAAAAAGATATGTAAACATTAAACAAGGACAGGTTTGGCTTGCATAACCATAGGAAGAGCATAGTGTTAGGGAGATCAGCATCATCGACAGAAGGGAAAGGTATTAATCAAGCACCAACGAGAGACGGAGGGATGGCAGTGTGAAGAAAAGAGGAAATGTAAGCGTTGCAGGACGTTAATTGCCAGGAAAAATTCATCCCAGCTGAAAAGAATAATACTGTGAGGGATATGTGAAAATTATATGAATTATTCTTTTGGTAAAAACTTAATCCCTTTGATGTTGTAATTGAAGATTTCATTTTCTGGAGGCCAGAGTATGTAGAGAATATTTTTCAGCGTAATGAAAGCATGGCAGTTAATTTCCTCTAGTTTCAGAAAAGAAATCACGTTTTTATTGACCAGAACAGTATATTAAAAATAAAATACTACGGTGGAATAGTGTATGGAATATTTCGAAATAACACATTAACAGTAGATTTAGGTTGCCAGAAGCTGTGTATAGTAAGAAGGTAAGAAGGTGGGTGAGGTGCATAGTTGGAAAGTGAGGTTATGTAAGAGAGAGCGGTTTGTATTTGTATATACACCTACTTGCCTATGAACATACGCGACGGGATATTATCATGAGATTTTGCCAAGGCTAGCGCGTAGCACTAACTGCATGAGGGAGAGAGAGAGAGAGAGAGAGAGAGAGAGGATTCAACAGCCACTTTTTCAGGCACCACAAGAGGCTGGACTGCTTCGCAATTTTTCCTAGTTTCCCCTGTCTCTTCTCTACCCCCCCCCCCTCCTCCCCCTTCCCCTTTTCCCATGGGTTTTTATGTCTATATATCTTGGCGTCTGGACAGGTTGTGAACACAGCTTATTGAGGACTTGCCTATGGGAGAAGTTATGTACTGAAAGGAGAGAGAGAGAGAGAGAGAGAGAGAGAGAGAGAGAGAGAGAGAGAGAGAAGAAAAAAGAAAATGTGGTTGGAAGTGGATTTACTGCGAACCATTGTAGCCATTTCTATACCTCTCTGGTTGACCACGTAGATAACGTTTCGCCTCTTGTACTATAACGCTGTGTTCTCTTACTTTTTCTGCCCTTTTGGTACTTTGGCAAGGGAGGGAAATAGTGGAACTACATTGGCAAGGGAGGGAAATAGTGGAACGGGAGGGATAGTTACTGAAAGGGGGAGGGAGAGGGGAAAAGTGAATGGATATAAAGGAGGGGTTATGATACTACTGGTTAGAGGAAGTGAGGTTGAAGGGGAAAGGGAAGAGAAAGGAAGAAATAGAAAGACCTTGGTGAAGTGGGGAGAGTTATGTTTAGAAAGGGAAATGAATGTGAGAGGAGAGAAGGTGAGAGTGGGTCGAAAGGTAGAACCTGTTGGAGAGGGAAGGAAACGAGTGAAAGAAGGTGAGAGTGAGAGGAAAGGTAGAGGGAAGGAATTGGAAGTGGATGGGAGGGAAATGAAAGCAAGAGGGAAAGAGGCTTAAGTGATGGGTCCGGAGATTCGTGGGAAGGACAGATTACAGGAGACCTGATGGTTCCGGACGAGATTATCTGCTGGAGGAGAGTAATAGTACTCGGGTGGTACAGCAGAAGGCACCTCGCCGCCTACCACTCCCGGTGGCTCAACAGCAGGCGGCAGGAAATTAGCTAAAGATGAGCACCATGTATCGTGTAGAAAGTATACTGCCACGGGAATTATGTAGGGATATGTGAATGTGAAGTTAAGGAGGACGAGCAGAGCGCGAGAGGCTGAGGAGTCGTTTAGGGGAGAGGGAGGTAATGAACAGCATCAAGGGATGAATACAAGTGGCCTGAGTGAAGTTGGGAGAGCGAGAATGCAGACGGTGGAAGGGATAGTAGAACAAAGGAGTGGAGGAGGAGGAGGAGGAGGTAAGAAGAGGTAAAGAAAAGAAGAGTGAGAGCGACATGGAACATAGAGAGTGTTAGGGAATAGAGCAGGAAAAAAGAAAGTGCGAGTTGCAACTCGAATATCGTAGGAGGTATGGAAGGGGAGGAGGAAAGCTCAGGGGATTAATGCAATAGAGAGGGAAAGAGAGAGAGAGAGAGAGAGAGAGAGAGAGAGAGAGAGAGACTTAAGAAAAAGTAAGCGAAATGGGGAGAAATAGCCACAGGGAAAGGGAATGAGAGAGAACAGAGACCTGTTAAGAAGAGGAGAGGGTAGAGAGAGGTTGGAGATGAAAGTGAGGACACAGAAGGGAGCAAGAGAGGGAATGAGAGCAGGGAGAACGGGGGAGGGTAGGGAAGGCATTAGACGGCTTAGTACGTCCTGACGAGGAAATTTCTGGCGATGGCGAGTTAACCCACTTCTTCTCCCATACTGCTGGCCGCTGCTGCTGCTCCTGATGATGATGATGACGCTGCTGTGTGCGAGGCGCCCGTGCCGCTGACCGCCGCCGCTGCTGCTCTAGGGGAGTGGTCCGCATGTGTGTGCTTTTCTGCCTTTTGTGTCTTCATGTTTATAGTCATGTATGTTTATATGACGTTGTTTGTATAGCCGACTGTTTAGTGGGACAGAGCAGTGCAAGGTATAGCAGGCAGGGCTATACATGGTATATCAGGGTGTTGCAGGGCAGTACAAGGTATAGCAGGGTGTTGCAGGGCTATACGAGTACAGGTATAGCAGGGTGTTGCAGGGCTATACGAGTACAGGTATAGCAGGGTGTTGCAAGTCTATATAAGGTATAGCAGGGCGTTGCAGGGAAGTACACGGTATAGCAGGGTGTTGCAAGGCTATACAAGGTATAGCAGGGTGTTGCAGGGCTGGACAAGGTAGAGAGGGTGTTGCAGGGCTGTACACAGCATTGCAAAGCTGGTCACCACCATTGACCGTAAACCTATGTGTTGTTTCTTCTTTGTGCTTATATGTACACTTGTCTCTTGACAGTTCGCATATGTCTACACTTGTCTCCTGACAGTTTGCTTGTGTACACCTGTCCCTTGACATCATTGTCAACACCTGCCTCTTGACGGCTTCCTCATGTCTATAACTGTCTCTTGACAGCTTGCTTATGTCTATATTTGTCTCTTGACAGTTTGCTTATGTCTAGTACATCTGTCTCTTGATTGTTTCCTCGCGAGACAGAGGGAGGAGACGCAACACATGCGTTCTGACACACCAGGGAATTTACTCAGCGGGGAGTTTGCTCCGCAGGAAATGCGCTCGGTGGGAAATTAAATCCTCCTGGAATTTACTTGTTGGGGTATTTATTCCGCAGGAAATTTAGCCATTGGAAAATTAACTCCGCAAGAAACTTAGACAGTGGGGAATTTACCCCATGGGATATTTATTCAGCGGGGGATTTACTCCGCGGGGCATTTACTCGGCATTGAAGGCCTCAGTAGCGGTGGTGTGCTGGGTGGTGTCCCAAGACCCGCGGGAGGAGGCACAAGTTGAATGGGAGGCCGTCACCCTCCTTGTAGGGAACGGCGGGCGGGGGAAGAAATACGAGGAAAGACAAAGTTTTCCCCCCAGTGGCGGTCTTGTGTCCCAGGGTTAGGAGGGCTGCCCACCAGAAGTGCTGCGGGACTGGTGGGTGGGGATAGGTCGTGAGTGGCGGGGAGATCTGTTATGAGGCGGGGAGGAAAGGAGGGCTTGAAAGTGTGGAAGTGGAGGGAGGGAAGGAAGGGAGAGGATAGCGCGAAGGGGATGGAAAGGGAAGGGATACGTTAGTGGATGGGAAGGGAAACAAATATAAACAAGAAAAAGAAGAAGAACAGGAAATGGTGTTGAGAGATGGAAAAATGAGTAAGGAGATATATGGGAGAGAAAGAAGCTGGAAAGGAAATGTAACACGAAGGAAGAGGGACGAAGAGACATGGGAAAGGGGGAGAGAAATTGAATGGTTGAGTACCTTTGGCGGAAGGACAATGGTGGGCGTTTATGCATGGGAAAGACCAGACGACAAAAGGCGTGCCATCGTATGACTTTGTTATCTGTTGCGTAATTCTAGACTAAGGTCTATCTCGGGTGATAGAAAAGTCAGAAGACTCCGGGAGTTGGGGAAGGAGTAATTGAGGGGAGAGGGTGCCAGGAGGAGCTATGTACGTGGAGAACGAACGAGCTGATTGGAGAACGAACATGTGGGAGATTATGAAGAGGATATTACGTAGATGGTGGGGCTGCAGGGAGAAGGCTGGACGCGTCAGGCTGGTAGTAAAGGGTTTGCTGGGGCCATGTCAACCTCTCTCTCTCTCTCTCTCTCTCTCTCTCTCTCTCTCTCTCTCTCTCTGACCAGGGAATCATATTACCGGTTCTGCCTTCCTGTGTAACGGGAAGGTCAGTGACGGCTGCGTTTGATTGGCTGTCAAGCGTCACTATATTGGCCTAGGTCGTGGTCTAGTCATTCTGCCTCGCCCACACGTAGGTTGTTGGCTTTCAGGCCACAACCATGTAATCTCTCTAGCTCTCACTTGATAATACATAATTCACACTACCTGTATATTCTCTTGCGGTGAACGCTCCGCGTTAGCCCTGCCTTTTATGGAAATGTAAAGACTCGTGTAAGTTATTTAAACTCCTCGCAGATTATTCGTTATATGTCGGTGAGTAAGACGAAATGTGGTTAAGTTTAGTGCCTCCAAGACCCAATTTCTTTCCCTTAACCTATCAACAATTCGTCAGAGATATCCTCTCTCTCCTTTGACGGATCTCTAATTCCATCTCTTGACTAGGTTAACATACTAGGTATTATTGTAACATCTACAGTATCTTGGAAACCTCACATTACGGAAATAGCGAGGTCTACCTCTAAGAAACTGGGATTCCTTTGCAGATGTCTTTATTTCTGTATTTCCGAAAAGTTGTTCCGCTTATAGAAAGGATTAATCCGTCCTTGTATAGAGTTCTGCTGTCACATCTGGGATGGTTCCCGCGCTAGTCCCAGGAACAGACGAAGAAAGGCCACATCCATTCACATCCATTCTCTGGCTCTCATGTGTAATGCACTAAAAACACAGCTTCCTGTCCACATCCAGGCTCCACAGCCTTTCCGTGGTATCCCTCGGCTGCTGCTTATACTGACAGCATGTCGCCCCCTGTATACCACATCGCTCCAGTTCACTCTATTCTGTACACGCCTTTCACCCTCTTGCATGTTCAGGCTCCGATCACTCGGAATCTCTTTTACTCCATCCCTCCATTTCCATTTTGGTCTCCCCGTTCTCCATGTTCCCTCCATCTCTGACAAATGTATCCTCTTTGCCAACCTTTCCTCTTTTATTCGCTCCTTATGTCCAAACCATCTTGGGTCCCTCGACCACATTATTACTACACCTCCTTTACCATTTTATCGCTTATTCGAGGAAACCATCTCACACCACATATTGTCCTGGAACATTTCATTTCCAACACATCCATGTTCTCCCAGCTGTTCCCATCCACACCAGCTCTCCTTCCACACTCTTTCCACAACTCCACCCCAGAAGCCATGATCACCATCACTCTAGCACCATACCACTACCTTATCATGACCGTAGATCTTCTCAGGATCTCTTATATCGTAGAATCATTCATATATATA
>JAYMFT010151515.1:0-12610 GCA_038088735.1 Panulirus argus
GTTAGACACACGATCGTATACGTATGCCTTTAGATGTGAAATAGCTTCTATGGTGAAGTCTTATGCAGTCTTACTGTGATTTGATCACGTTAGACACACGATCGTATACGTATGCCTTTAGATGTGAAATAGCTTCTATGGTGAAGTCTTATGCAGTCTTACTGTAATGATTTGGTCACGTTAAGACACACGATCGTATATGTATGCCTTGCCTTCTTGGACCAGGGGTCCTTTCTAGCTCTCCCATACGGCTCCAGCACCGCTCAGGTAACCAGCTACGTCCATCGGGCGGGAAAACACGCCGTAAAGGGTGGTGTAGCTGTGCGTATGTTCACGTGGGGAGAGGGCGAAGTACTGAGCAGAGGGCGTTCGGTCTCTTCACTATGTTAAGTTGCATCTCTAGCACGAAGGGTCCTGGGCTGTGTTGAACTGGTGTTTCTGTTGCTGCTTGGATGGGTATTCCACGGCAGAAAGAGAAAGTGTGACATGTACATGTCTCGGGAGTGTGGTTTCAGACGCATATGCGTCTGGTGGGGTAGAGTTCAATACTAAGTGGAGGCGGTTTCTTTCTTTAGCGCTCATCGGATGGTCATTTCGATGCGTACATGCTTTGTCCTTGCTGTGTTTGTCGAGGTTGGGGGAGTCTGATTGAAGCATAAAGCAGGGATGATGAGTTTTCCATTTCTGTTTTGGAGTCGGTTTTCAGCTATGGAGCGGTCTGATGGGGGAAGATCTGCTAGTGTTGTTGCCAAGACCCCGAGAGCGCTGAGCGTGGCGGGGTGAAATTGTACTGGGAGGATCTTTTATTTCATTGTGCAAGTGCAGAGAGATCGAGGATGCTAAGGCAGCCGGTGATTGTTCCTGAGTGCATTAATTTGTGTGGCTTGCGGGTCTGTTGCATTTGCTTCTGTCGGGGCGGAAGGTGAGGGGTGCTTTAGGAGGGAGCGGTTAGATTGTCTGTAGAGGATGGGAAGAGAGATTATATTTCTGTGTCCAAATCTAAAACCATTTACTTGTATAAACCACTCGTGTATTTTGAAAACCTTACGGCTTTTCCCTTATGCTTTAAAGATGGAAGATGAAACGTCGATAGAAACGATAACCCTATTATGAGAACAAGAGAAAACCGCCTAAAATGAAGGTTAGATAAGCAAGACGTTTGGCGGAGCCCCGGGCGCCGGTGATTACCTAGGAGGGCAGCGCCATAACTCAGCAGCGGTGGGAAGCGCAAACACACTCAAGACCTCCGACTGCACCCACACACACTATAATGGCCCGATGAAGATGTTAGGTGCGTAGGTGTTGGAGTTTCCCAGACGTAAGTATTGTAGATATTTTAGTACAACAGACGAACGCCATACGAGGTTTTGATATGTAAATAAATTATGTCTTAAAGAAGTACGAGAGAGAGAGAGAGAGAGAGAGAGAGAGAGAGAGAGGTGGGGTAGGAGGACAAAATCGACTACTTATGTAAATATAACCAATTCTGGCGGGTCATATTTCAAAGTAAATTGTGTAAATGAGAGACCAAATGCGCAGAGAAACGGAATGATTGTAAATCTGTTTACAGACACATCGGGGCACATCGGAAGACAAATACCACCGGTTGTGAATATATATACTACCACTTGGGTACCAGGCTTTGACCGGCCCATTTGTCCGTTTGAGAACTCATTATCTCCGCAGTAATTGCCTGATAATTATCTATTGCAGTGATTTCGTAGCCCGATGAACCTGGCATAAATCATGCACAGGGCGAGCTATCATTTTGTGCATATCAACTCTTCACACTCTCATTTATCATTTATCAATCTAAATACATAACTTAATGACTTATCTATGGGTCAGTATCTTTCATATACAGATATCATTTATCGGCCGTTATATCTGTAAGATATAACTTTAAGCATTCGTTTTATCTTCCGTGATTATTTGTTCATATCTTTGCGCGATGCGTGACCCATACTCAGCCTAGCCTTAGTCGTATGCTGTTCACTTAACGCCTCATAAAGTATTCTGTCCTGCGGGTTCCTGTTGCTGGGATTGGCTGGCGAGATGAGGTCGGGCATTAACCCACAGGCCAAGTGTCCGTCTCCCTGTTTGTTCTGTATATATTCAGCACCAGAACTCCGCCCGTCCCGGGATTATCCCAGACGCGGATGTAATCCCAGGAAGCTCACTAATGCACTTACATATGTATATATATATATATATAGTAGCCAATAACAGATATGCCTCGGATGAAAACATGCTCAAATCCTGGCCATCCATGACACTCTAAATACTGAACGAGACAAAACGGAGAGAGATAATCAGGGACCCTCAGGTGCTTGAAGATTTGACTATCAAAAGCTGAAATCATTCAGGATGAAGGAAAAGACGACAGGAGGGAATCTAGCACCTCTGCCTCACGAGAAAAAGGAAGAAAGGCATCAAAACGGCCGAGCCTCGAATGGTGATGGCCTGCACATAGAAACTATGGGAAGCAGCGGTGAGAAGGATGGTTACAGGCCCAAAGTCTTAGCGGCACTGGACGTACACACACACACACACATATTATATATATTGCAAGAGGTTACAATGGTGCGCGTGATCTAGTATATGCAATAAGTCCACAGGAAAATGAATCACGATAAGTTGCCAAGTGCACTTTCGTGTAACGATCACATCATCAGGGGAGGTACAAGAATGAGATATAGAATAGTCAGTTAATATACAAGGAACAGACACAGTTAAGACTTCACTGTTAAACAAGTGTCACCGGACGATGTGATCAGTACACGAAAGTGCACTTGGGAACTTATTGTGTTTCATTTTCCTGCGGACTTATCGCTTTACATACATATTCTGTACTCTGTTAGTAACTTCATATACATGAATTCTCCAGCCTGTTTAAAGTAAACCAAAGATGTCCATTAGTCGTGGAAATAATCATGCAAGAGTAATTAGCAGGCTAATATCAACCACAGTACACAAATCGTAAGAATAAAGAATTTAGATTCGAAAGGAACCACATTTTACCATAGCCCAGCTGTTCTGCGTGAAATTGTTCACAATATCAGCCACTTCAGTCGCGTCAGCGGTACCAGCCGTACCTGTGATACCAACAGATCACTGGTAAATCTTTAAAAGAAAAAAAGAGAATTCTGAATTCCTTGTAGAAGCGAATTCAGAAACAAAACGAGGTCTCGTCGCCCGCTTCAAAACCTTTACAAGGGAACTCGAACCACTGCCAAGATTATCAGCCACGTCCATAAACAAGTGGGAAGGAAGCCTTGCTATTGCCAGACTATTAACTCCTGCGGATAAAACAGCCACCATAACCTTCAATCAACGCGGATATGATAAGATATTTGAAGGAGAGTTTCCCCTCCAGCGGAGCGAACAACACCGGACGGGAATAGAAAACGCCCGGCCCCGTTTTCTTCGGCCGGATGACGTATAGATTTAATAAAAACGGATGAAGGATCAGATGCGTTTTGGAATGGGTTTAGGAAGCGAATGTGAGCGGCATTTGTCTCTCCCCGAACGTATTCTGCAGCTTATATTCTTAACAGGTAAAACAAATTCGTTCCTATTTCAAGGCTCGCTGCACTGACATATGATATATATATATATATATATATATATATATATATATATATATATATATAAAGGGAAAGCAATTATATCTGGAAGTTGCTGGACTAAAAACAGCTATGAGGAACGAGTTTAACTTTTACGAGATCATTTCAGGGGAAAATATTTATGAAAAACTTTTCCAAGTTTATCGGGCGATAGATCTTGAACCGATGTTAGTCTTCAAGTGCTACATCACAGATGATGTATAGTGCATTCAGCTGCTGTAGGCTACAACTGGTGGCGTGTACTACTGATGTAGTCTAAGGCGGAAAGTCTATAACTGTTGCAGTGAATGGCTGTTGTAATCAACAACTGATATCGTCTACAACTGTTCTAGTCCACAGCATTTTTTTTCTTCAGTTTGAAACTGATGTCGTCCAAGAACTGGCACCTCTACAACTGTTGTATTCTACAGCTGTTGTAGTCTTATACCGATGTCTACAACTCACTTGTCTATAAGTGTTGTAGTCTAAATTACTGTAATTTACAGCTGTAGCAGCCCACACATGAGGTAGCCTAAAAATTGTTTAGTCTGTAAACAATGACTTACGGGATGAATAAATAATTAACTTTTCGCACTGAAGGAGAGAAAATAATAATGATATTAGTACTAATAATATCTGGCTAAATATTTAGTTGGGTTATAGAGATGAGAGGGAGGAGAATATTCAAAGTAAGACATGAAAAAAATTGATCGAATTCAGGATGGTAAAAGGTTCGTCTTAATACAGGATGGTAAGCATCTAAAGTAAGTACTTGTAAGTAAAGTTTTACTCATGCATGGGAATGTAAGTAACATCTGTTACGATAACACTTAACAGTTCGTCGACACAAATAAGAACAGAACATCTAGAACACATAACATGAAATTAAGCAAAAAATACTTATAAGAAAAGATGTAGAGGAGTACTTTTTAAGTACAAAAGTTGTGGATGAAAGAAATATACTGAGTTATGTGACAGTGAATGCGGAGAACATACAGAAATCAAAAAAGTTATATGATGGTAGAGAATGTTCAAGAGATGGGGTCCCACGAGTGTAGAACTCCCTCCTTGTACAGTACAAGAGATGGGGCCCCAAGAGTGTAGAACTCCCTCCCCGTACAGACAAGAGATGGGCGGCCCCACGAGTGTAGAACTCCCTCCCCGTACAAGAAATGGGGCCCCACGAGTGTATAGAACTCCCTCCCTGTACTGTACAAGAGATGGGCGGCCCTGCGGTTGTAGAACTCCCTCCCTGTACAGTACAAAGAGATGAAGTCCCACGAGTGTACAACTCCCTCCCCATACAGTATAAATAGGTGTTTACAATGACGCCATTATGTACACTGACAGTAAACATAATCAAAGTGTTTATCATAAACTGTATCTAAATATATCTAAACGTTTAAAAAGTGTCCATATCTTTATATATTTCCGCTAGGGAATAACAGTCTTTTGTCCAACTGTTTATCTAACCGAATCCCGGTTTCTTTCTATCGGGAGAAACGTTTTCTGTCTTTAAACTGAAAGAAACCTATCTCTTCCTTCTTCCTGATAATAAACAGTTCTCAGGATCTCTCGTCTTTTATTTCAATGTTATTTGTGATTTCGCTGAGGAACAACCCATTTTCTATGCAATTTCAGTGGTGAGTAAACATTTTCTGTGTCATGTTACTAAGAAGAAGCCCATTTTCTGTTTCTCTCGAGTACAGAGTACTACATTTTCTGATTCTTTCAGATCAGAGTAACGTATGCTCTTTATTGGCATGCAGAGAGGCTCATCTTCCGTTTTTCTCATACACAAAGCAGTCCATTTTCTGTTCCAGGTACAGTCATCCATTTTCTGTTTCATGTAGAGTTTTTCATTTTCCTTCTTTGGGGTGCAAAAGTAATCCTTTCTCAGTTTCTCTCAGACACAGGACAACACGTTTTCATATTCCTTGAGACGCAGTGTAACCCATTTTCTATGTCATGTTCCTGAACAGTATCCCACTTTCCGTGTCACTTTACGAGAGGAGGGGAACCCTATTTTCCGTGTCTTTTTTGTCTTCCACAATAGAATCCTTTATTCAGTATCCCGTTTTCTCTAAAACATGCATCTTATATTTCTGTTACGTTCTATCTGAAGCATTCCATTTCTATGGCAGAGTGAGGGATCCAATTTCTATGGCACAGCAAGCGTTCCATTTTCTATGGCACATTAAGGGTTCCATTTTCTATGGCACAGTAAGGGTTCCATTTTCTATGGCACAGGAGGGTTTACGAACCAGGGTACCTTGCTCTGTTACCACTGTTTATTCTTCTGTCACAGTCGATCACTTTTTGATTCCCTAAGGAAAAGAAATCTTTTATGGTAAAACTCGTTTGATGAATACGTAATCTAAGAGCGTATGTAAACTTGCTTCCTCGTCTCACTCATGTTGGGTTTATTAATTCAAGCATCTGTTCTCTCTCTCTCTCTCTCTCTGTAAGGGTTCGCTTCGACGAGTAAATACAAGCGAGAGAGAGAGAGAGAGAGAGAGAGAGAGAGAGAGAGAGAGAGAGAGAGAGAGAGAGAGAGAGAGGCGCTCCACATAGCATGAGAAATATTTCAAGACCTCCAGCTTTCGTAAATTGCAACTCCCTTCAAAGGAATGAGAAACAATTTTCAGTTCGCTGTATTAAGAGTATTTATCGCTTATAAATTTCACTTTGTAGGTAAATATTTCCCGAGCATTTCGGACGAGCGTTATGAGCACTCAAAAGATTCGTACGAATCAAAACCGTTGATGTTCGTTTCGTAAAGTCGTATTGCCAGAGTCCCAGAAACTTGAGGTAGCAGGTTCGGTTTTAAGTTGGAATCAACTTCGTATATAATATAGTCCGAGAGGAGAATATTCTTCATCCATTCAGTCGTCTACTCCAGCTTTTCCATCCACTGTTTCAAAGACTTTGGATGTAGGGCAGCAGTGAGAGCAATTAGTGAGGCAGCTGGGAAGGGCACGTAATGGTTTCCTACCTTAGGAATGAGTTGTGCCAAGGCAGAGGCGTCCTGACAAGAGGAAAGGAAAGAAGCCTGGGCTTCATAGACACTCGAATCGGGCAGACAAGGATTGAAGCTATAGCTCAGATGCACAATGGAGAAGAATCTAACAGAAGCTGAAAGGGAGGAGTCCATCATAGCCAAAGATAACCTCAACTTTCCCCCTTTCAGGACAACCGAGGCTTTCCAGCCAGCAATGCTGTCACCGTCCGGGGTTTAGGGTCACTGTGTCAAAGTTGGCGTTTTCAGGTGGGGTCAGAGGGGTGGACGTGAAACTGAGGTGGGGGTTGGGGGGGGGTGGCAGAGGGGTGAGAGACGTGACAACTGAGGTGGAGGGCAAGAATTTGAGACGTGAAACAGTTCGAGCGTACGGAAACAACGATATGCTAGGAGGACCTCCTGAAGGGACAGAACTATAACGTACGTATTGCGTGACGGTTCACAAGCGGGGGGGAAGGAGGAGGAGGAGGAGGAGGAGGAGGAGGAGGAGGAGGAGGAGGAGCAGGAGGAGGGAGGAGGAGGAGGAGGAGGAAAAAAAAGAAAGTCGAACGTGTTGTTAAGTGGTGGTGACGACTGTCGGAAACTCGTGCTGCTTTTTTGATTATCATCTGTTCTCGATCGTTAAGGAAGGGAATAATGGAAAAGACCTCTGCTCCATTGGGAGTATCCCGGGGTAATGCCAAAAAAGAAAACTTGTGGTTTTTATTGAATTCGCCATCCTGAACACAGGATTTCAGCGAGTAAATGCGAAGGCTCTTGTGCAATACTCTGTGGGAGGAAGTCGTGTTGTCGAAGACTCGTGCACAGCTCGTGGGTTCGGAAGGTTTGAGGGAAGGGAGTGTGTGGAGGGTTGGATTGTACGAGACACAAAACGGAGTCATAAAATATAGATGACCTTTAAGCCAGATGGCATTAAAGTTAAGGGACTCATAATCCACGAGGCGAACTATGGGATATTTTATCACTATCATCACCAAAGAACATGCAAGAACCACCCTTAAGCACCTGGGTTTCAGAGAGAACATCATGGGAAGGAAGTGGACACAGATGGTGTTCTACAAGAGGGAAGGTTTCATTTTTAAGACCCCGCGCGTGTGTGTTTTCGGAAATGAGAGGAGATGGTCGGGTATTGGCGTTGTGTCCGAGGGAGTGGCTCGGCGGCGTCGGTCAAGGAGGACCTGGGAACCACACAGCCTTCCTCGACCTGTGGCGCCGCCCCGATTTCGGCAGAGGGGAGTGCAGACGAGGGCGTGTTGCCATAAACCTTTAGGAAAAGGCAAGAAAAACTAGAGTGGGAAGCGAGAGGTGGTGTTAGTTGTGTGTGTGTGTGTGTGTGTGTGTGTGTGTATTAAGTTTTCGTGAAGGACTTAATGGCATCTGGATATGAGACCAGCAGCTCACTGTGTTGGTGTAGCAGGAAGGAAAGAGACAGTCATAGCTTGGCCTGGAGAGGGAACGTCACACACACACACACACACACACGAACAAGTGATACCAAACAAAAACATTCATAAAAAAAAACACTGTATAAACCCTTATGCCCTTATGTCCCTCAGCTCCTTCTGCTCATAAGTACTACATTCACATTGCGAAATGATACACCGTCAGCTTAATAGCAGAGATCATGTTGGATGAGTAGCATTAGGTGAAACATGAGAAGTAATTGCAGGATGACCATTCGGTGGGTATAGAATGCCCTAGTGGATATATATAGACGCATATAGACACATTATAGACGTTGCTGGCCGGTCTAGCCTCATTGGTGCCTCCTCGCGTACCCCACTGCACGAGCTCGGACCAATCAGGTGAAGCTTTGGGCATGACGTAGGCGAACGTGTGTAAACAAAACGAGAGGAAAATCCTTGCAGTGGCATTTTCATCTTCGGGCAACGCGTCAAAACCTTCCTGAGGGAGACTTACAGTCATCACCAGAGGCTGGGATACTCTGGGATACCCTGGGATATCCTGGGATGCCCTGGGATATCCTGGGGTACCCTGGGCAGACTCTCAGAACTGGTGTTGAACCTTCCCAGGGAAACTCATGCAAACCCACGCGGATATTTACGGACATCATTACGGTTCTCTCGATTGATCTAATTATTGATGGATTATTAGATATAATTACATTAATTTCATTTCGTTAATCTCTATGTCTTTTCCTTCCCGCACGCCTCGATCGCTTCCGGTAAATTGCGGATGAAACTGATCTTCAATTACTGATCAATATGATGTCCTTCACGATAAAATTACCTTCGTTGTGTTATATCATCATCATCGAGAGAGAGAGTAACGCGTTATCGTCACATTCTTGTTATTTATGGACTCCCGTGGTGTAACGGATAGCGTTCCTGACCGTGGCGCATTCACGGGCTGCCCGCCCAGGGTCGAACCTGTATAGGTTCGAATCCTGTTTACGGCAGTCGGTCGACAGTCAACCCAGCTGTTCATCCACCCCTAGGAGTTGGTCGATAAAATGGGTACCTGGCTCAGGTTAGGGTATATATAAGTATATATAGCGTTAATGGGATGGCCTTGATTAGGGCATCAGCTGCCCGTGCCGGCTCAGCTAACATAAAAATAAAAAATCAGAAAATGTACTGAACATCGTTCGACTATTTCCCAGAGACGTTGCTAGGACCAGCGTGTGGTGGAGGAGGAGGAGGTGGTTGGCCGGGTGGAACACGAAGAATCCCGGCTGTGGTGAAGGAGTTGTGGTGGTGGCTGTAGCAGTAGCAGACGGAGATGAAGCCAATGGCGTATTTCTTAGTTGTGTAGGCCAAGAGGGACGAGTGGTGTGTGTGTGTGTGTGTGTGTGTGTGTGTGTGAGGGGGTAGCAGGACTTTGAGATGAGGGCCTGGCTGGCTGGCTGGTTGGTTGGAGGGAGGCGTTCCTTGGGAGTGTTTGAGTGGGGAGGGATTGGTTGGTTGAGGCGTTCATATGGGAGGTGGTGTCGACCCAGTAGCCTAAGACATTGGGGACGGATGGGTCAAATTTGATGGTACTGCTTCAGAGGGAGTGGTCGTCGAAGACTTCGGACCGAGGGCTTGTTATTGGGAGGTTCATGGGAGTTGATGATTGGGTTTTGGGACTGGTTGGACGAGCGAGAGGCAGATGAGAAAGAGAAATAAAGGAGGGGAAGGATAAGGGACCATCTAGCTCACCGTCAGTCAATCAAATTTGGAACGTTCCCATTTTCTTTTCTTTACGGGAAAGAAAATGCTGCACGTAACACGTACTCTACAGAGAACTGACTTTAAGCAGTGACTACTGGAAGAGAAGATGTTCCTTCTTCCATTCCCTATTAGTCTTGGTTACCCATAAGGAGAGGGTGGTGAAACGGCCATAATGTTCTCTTTTAAACGTCCTTAAGTATATATAATTCCTTATACGTGAAGGATATAGAATTAATGCTCTCTCTCTCTCTCTCTCTCTCTCTCTTTGTTTGCATGGTGACTCTGACGCCTTTCTCTATCGGTAAGCGTTCCATGGGACATCGTCAACGTTGTTTTTTTACCGCAATTCGAGCAAGGTTTCGGCTGCAAGTCTCCCTGTGCAACACAAAACAACCATGGCAACCGCTTCATGCTCTCTGGAACTACAAAAACTTCCACCATCTCCCATCTGCTACACCGGCATTGGCGATGATGCTACGGGACCTCGACAACTCCTCCTCCCTTCTTCCGCACAACCTCGCTACCTCAGCAAGCCGCCTCTCCTGCAGATGCTCCACGAGACCCACGTAACGACACATCTCTTCTGCTGTGGACTCTTGCCGCGCCTTCTCCTCCCGCGCCAACATCACGGGACTCATTCCACGCTTGCCTTCATCACACCACATCATACCTTACCTTACCTTCATAACTAACCCTACATCACTATCAGCATCTCGCCATTAAAGTGACACCCCTCCATGAACTTGACCCAATTTCCTTGCCCATCTCTCAGTCATCATCAGAAAATGAATTAGACTTAAGCAGTAACTGAACACCTGCTTTACAGGCTTTCCATGAAAAGATGTCCATTACCGGCAAATAGGTAATCATGATGGGTAATAGGACACAATCTGCATGCAGAAATCGTTAACAATCGTTCCCTTTAACCGAGACTGATATTATACAAAAGTAGACATTCACTCACTAGCGCTGATTCCGTATGAATAATTCATCACTGGGAAAAAAAAAAAAGAGAATTGAATCCCAGGATTTTCTATTTGTGAGGAGGATATCAGAAATGGGAAATCCTGCTATCGTGAGCGATATTTGAGACGGCAGATATAAAAGGTTTTGAATGTCTGGAAGAAGAGAGACATTAATCATTAAGAAAGTGAGATAGTTCTCTCTGGCACCATCTGTGACCCCTGCCCCGTTCCAAGTAATAATTTGTCATTCTCTCTCTCTCTCTCTCTCTCTCTCTCTCTCTCTCATACTATGCAGATATGTACCAGCACTATATATATAGATAGATAGACAGAGAGATAAGATAGATATATAGATAGATAGATAGATAAGACAGATAGACAGATAGTAGATAGATAGAGAGGAATCTGAATATATGAAACTATGCCTACTGTAAAAGACTGGACCACAAGTTAAATCTCACAGACAAATTATACAGCACAGAAAAGTAATATATACTGAAGGTGAAAGTATTAAAAGTTTTATCCAAGTAGTATATAGGGGAACAGTGATAACCTTACACATAAACTATAAAAAGTTTGGTAAAGTAATCACCCAGGGAGCTATAAAAAGAAAGAAAAAAAAAGAAAAAGTCTAAAAAAAATACACAAAGTTTGTAAAAAAAAAAAAAATGCACATTTTATGGAGGTAGAGATTAGATAGCTATGATAGAGATACCCCTAAAGCTAGCCGTCCTGTGTTGTAGCAATGATACATATAGTCTTAGAGCTAGCCATCCTGTGTTATAGCTATGATACAGATAGTCTTAGAGCTAGCCATCCTGTGTTACAGCTATGATACAGATAGTCTTAGTGCTAGCCATCCTGCGTTATAGCTATGATACAGATAGTCTTAGAGCTAAACATCCTGTGATATACCTAAGACACAGTCTTAGGGCTAGCCATCCTGTGTTATAGCTATGATACAGATAGTCTTAGAGCTAGCCATCCTGTGATATAGCTATGATACAGATATCCTTAAATCTAGCCATCCTGTGTTATAGCTAAGATACAGATAGAGCAAGCCATCCTGTGTTATAGCTATGATACAGATAGTCTTAAAGCTAGCCATCCTTTGATATAGCTATGATACTGGTATTCTCAATGCTAGCCATCCTGTATCATAGCTATGATACAGATAATCTTAAAGCTAGCCATCCTGTGTTATAGCTATGATACAGATAGAGCTAGCCATCCTGTGATATAGCTGTGATACTGGCATTCTTAATGCTAGCCATCCTGTGTTTAGCGTGCTTGGAGCAGAAGAGTTAGGCGAGGGGTGTGGGCCGTGTTGGAAACTGCTAGAGCTATGTTAACTGCCTCCTTGAGCTAAGTTAGCCAACTTAACGTTGTGGAACAAGCGACTCTACTTGTTGGTCGTACAGACAAGATCAAATATCCTTTCCCTTAACAAGCGTAGACTTCACGTTGACCCAATTAGAGTCCTTCAAAACTCTGAATAAATTCGGCAATACAAATCACTAAGATCTTTTGGAAATAAAGGAGAATGCAGTCACGAGGACCAACGGAATACCCGAAGCTAAAAGATGTGATAACGACGCGAGAAAGAGTTTTTCTAATTTTGCAAACAAATGCAGCGAAAACTGGAATAAGTCACAGTCAAATGGCATTACTGCAAAGACTATAAATACCTTCGAAATCCTGTTGGATAGATTCGTCACCAGTTTACGTACCTACCGGGTGGAAATGGAGAACAAAATAAGTATACATAATAATCCCTTTCTCTCATACCGAGCATCCCTTTCTCTCATACCGAGCATCCCTTTCTCTCATACCGAGCATCCCTTTCTC
>JAYMFT010151526.1:0-12609 GCA_038088735.1 Panulirus argus
TGAGTTTGGAAAAGTGTGTGAAAGGAGAAAGCTGAGAGTAAATGTGAATAAGAGCAAGGTTATTAGGTTCAGCAGGGCTGAGGGACAAGTTGGTTGGGGAGTGAGTATGAATGGAAAAAAATTGGAGGAAGTGAAATGTATTAGATATTTGGGAGTGGATTTGGCTGCAAATGGAACCATGGAAGTGGAAGTGAGTCATAGGGTGGTGGAGGGGGCAAAGGTTCTGGGAGCGATGAAGAATGTGTGGAAGGAGAGAACAATAATATTTCGGAGAGCAAAAATGAGTATGTTTGAAGGAATAGTAGTTCCAACAATATTATATGGTTGCGAGGCATGGGCTACAGACAGAGTTGTATGGAGGAGGGTGGATGTGACGGAAATGAAATGTTTAAGGACAATATGTGGTGTGAAATGGTTTGATCGTGTAAGTAATGTAAGGGTAAGAGAGATGTGTGGTAATAAAAAGTGTGTGGTTGAGAGAACAGAAGAGGGTTTGTTGAATGGTTTGGACAGATAGAACAAATGAGTGAGGAAAGGTTGAAAAAGAGGATATATGTTTCAGAAGTGGAAGGAACAAGGAGAATAAGAAGACCAAATTGGAGGTGGAAGGATAGAGTGAAAGGGATTTTGAGCGGTAGGGGCCTGAACATGCAGGAGGGTGAAAGGCATACACAGAATAGAGTGAAATGGAACGGTGGTATACCAGGGTCGACGTGCTGTCAATGGACTGAACCAGGGCATGTGAACCATCTGGGGTAAACAATGGAAAGATATGTGGGGCTTGCATTTACCTCCCTAACCACCCCATCCATAAACAAATTAAACAACCAATGGGACATCAAACACCCTTGTTGCAAACCAACCTTCACTAAGAACCAACTACTCTCCTCTTTTCCTACTCGTACACATGCCTTACACCCTCGATAAGAACCTCTCATTGCTTCTAGAATTTTACCTCTCAAACCATATATTCTTTAGACCTTCCACAAAGCATCAAAATTAACATCTCACAGCTTTATGTCATCTCCATGTTTATCTCAAAACTTTCACTCCATCTATCGCTCACTTTCAATCATGCTTTCATATTTCTAAGGAATGATTTCGTTGCATCTAGAAACTTTCTTCCTCTAAAAAAGACTTTCATTAATTTACTGTGCAATGCAATGAACCTACTATTTCTCACTCTGCCGTGATTTACAAAAAGTGTATCAAGAGCACACGTGTGAGACTACCATCTCTATTTACACCACCTTCGTATACAAAATGCCTACAATGAACTCTCTACTTTTCAACTGTAATGTCCTTCTCCTGCAACAATTCACTTAATGTCTTTCTCTATCTCTTTCAATATACCTCTTCTCCATGTACCAAACCATTCACAATTTTTATATATTACTTCCCTTAAGCAGCCATATCACTGTTAATTTCTTATCACAAATCTATCTCATTTTCCTTCTTAATTCTGTTTTTTCTCCTAATTCATATTATACCAAGCAAGTTAATTATCTCTAAAGCTCACCAATTTTCATCTATTTGTTTTGTTCTTATGAAAATTAAGTTTTCCCTTCATAGATGAGTTGAGAAAAGGTCTCCACTATGCAGGCCTCTTGCATGCTCATTAATTTTTTATTCATTCTCATTTACCAGTCTTGTGTTGCTACATCTCATCTCCCTTGCATAAGTACAATCATTTGAACAAATAATAATCTATCACATCTGATCAGGACTCCCCAAGCCTTGAGATGCAGACTACACTGTAAGTGCAAAGTGGTGTTCCCAATATAAATTAAATGTTATGGTGATACTAAGTGTTGGCACTTGTAAAGCTATCAAAGAGATGAAAGGGATGTATGAAGTTTCAGTAAAAGAAACAGTAAGAAATGGGGTCTTAAAGGCATTACTTTACAAGGTTGCATCTACTCCACTGGGAAATCCCGTCAAGTTTGGGCTTACAGTCATGAATAGACAAGATGAACCAAATATACAAGTGGATGAGTGCAGTGTTGAATCATGAGCACAGAAGTGCATATGGCTATCCACTGAAGAAGGAGGTATTTTTAAAAGAGGAAAAGCATGGGAGGAACGGCAAAATCCTGAGGGACATACATGGGTAGTGATAAGAAAAGAAACAAGGAAAGAGAGAACAGTGAGGGAGGAAAACTAAAACCGGGTAGCTAAATCAGACTCCACACACTGTCAAAAGCTTCTGAGATACCAAGAACTACAACAAAGAATTCTCAAGCCTCAAAGAGGCTGACCAGACATTGATAACATAATGATATCATTGGTGCATCTCCTAATCTGAAAGCCACACTACTGATAATTAGAGAGAAGATAAGAGGACCATGAGATTCAAAATGCTAAAGAAATGGGGCTGAGGAGAGATGGAGAGACTAGAGATAGAATACATCAAAAAAGAGAATGACAAGTGAAGGCACTAAGTACATGGAGAAGAGGAAGACTGAAAGAGATGGAGAAAGGCAGTGAGTGAATTGCTGCAGGAGGTAGGGTATTACAGTTGAAAATAAAGGGTTCACTGGAGGAATATTGTATGTGACTGTTTGAACCAATGCCCAATGCATGTTTCCAAGGAGGAAAAATTGTGTTTTTTAAACATAAACAAAAAAGTGAGTGAGCATGGGCACAAGGACAAAAGCACACTGTTGAGGTATGTCAACTGGTTCTCATGCCATGTTTGTGTCCATAAAGAGAAGCACTTTCTGGACTGCATGAAGAGAGATTACAGAAAGAGGCATACGAGTGACTGATTTCTTAAAATATCTTCTGCATCAATGGCTAGAGGTACACAGTGAGAGACGTATTAAGGGTATTGGAATGTTAAGGTAGCACAAAACTCTACGATGTTACAACCTCCTGGTATTTCATTATTCATTTTGCACTGTTATTTTACTTACCTCGAACAACACCACCAGAGTAAGCATCACGATGTGTAGCATGGTAAATGGCCCGGCGACCTAATTCCTGTGCTTCTGCATCAGTCAAATCCCAGCGATAACCAGAGTCTAATACGCCATATGCATAAATAGACCCAGAGCCAACACTGAAGACATTCCCTGGCATCCGGTTTCCATCATTATCAACATAATACAATCCTGGACCCTGCAGTTCCAATACAGATTATTCAGTATACTTACAGTGAGGCTCCTTATTCTTTTCTACTGTATATCTCTTTTCATTCTGGTACATCAAATAAATATGGAAATGTACAAGGCACAAGAAATTTGATAACAAGTAAGAAACTCACCTTTTTGTCCCAGCCAGCTATCATGACACCCATAGAAAGCCCATATCCCTTGTACTGATACACCATATTGGCTAGCAGCTTTGATGCAGCTGCAACAGAGATGCGCTCACGGTTCCTAGAATACACAAAAGCAATGACCCTTTAATAATGATAAAGATATGATGATGGATGGAAAAATATTTCCCGCAGTGGAAAGGTACATCAGTCTTTAGAATCCACCATTCTTGATACGACATTTCATATCCCTAATATCCTTCCCAATTTCCATGACAAAATTACAACCAATCCTAATCCTATGCTGCCGAGGTCATTAAGGCCATCTAAACCATATTATGCATTATGAATAACATCTATAATAAAGTTCCAACAAAACATTACAAGAGATTAATATGAGCTAAAGCTGTGATACTGAAGGTGACATCAAACCAAAAATTCCTCTTATGACAAAATTCAAAACAAAATTAATATTTAAGGAACATGCATTTTAAACAAGTAAAATTTACTGAAACTCACCTTCAAGAAATAAAAGCAGCAGTTTACATCAAAACTCAAAATGCTAATCTATATGAACTTTTGCACAAGAGATATCGCATTACATTATTGTACTCCAGACCAGGATTGAGGGATATCATGAAACCCGTGCTCAGCTTACCAAAACTACAATATAAAGGTTACCAAAACTTCAACATAAAAATTCAATATTCAATATAAATGAATAAGAGCTGTCAACCTTGTCAGACAAAGAAAAGGAACACAGGTGGAGAGGAAAAAAAAAAATCGCAAAATGAAACTTACAACCACTCACAATACAGGCTGCACTTTCAATAAAAGAAATTGTGATGTCCAGTGCTCAAGCTGTTATCTCTATTTGTTTATCTATATGTAGATAGTCCACAAATGTTTACTTTAAAACCAACAAGGTATCTAGTCAGTAATGTTTTATTTTTGGTCCTCGAACTAAGTCAGCAGAAGTTCTAATGTTTGTTTGTCCACACATATTCAGTCCTGGTGAGAAAGCTTTTGTTATAAGCAGTGGTTGCCTGTTTACACTTCTCCAGAAGTCTTTTACTGAACTTCACTTGATGACAACTTTTTTTTTAGCACAGTTTCACACTTACTGTGTGAGGAAATCTGATAATGTTTGTATGCCAAGACTTGGGCAAAATTCAGTGGAGTTTTTCCTTACCAGACTGAAAATTCTCTCATCTTCAGCACTGCTGTGAGCAAACATGATTCTGGGAAGGTGTAGATACTTTTCCTTATAAGAAGACTTGTCCCTTAGTTGTGAAATGGCCACCTACAACTCATCAGTTCTTTTGTCAAGATATTAGATATACACCTTCCAGCTGATCTACCTGGTAGTGAGCATATTCAAGCTCATCTATCTGCACTTCCATGAGGTGTAATTTCTTCATAAAGCAGAGCACTGATGCAAATTTTGCATACATTCTCTTCCTTGGGTCAGCAATACTTGCATTCTGAATCAGTTCATTCTACAGGGGGAACTTCTTGAGCACATAATTACATAAACAAAGTATTTTCTGACTGATGTGAAGAATTCTTGCTTCTGTGGTGATGAGAAAGCTTTTGTTGTGAGAAAGTTTGTAGCATCATTCCCCATGATGAGATCCTCACCTGGCTGTTGACTGCACGTTACCCTAAAACTGCACTGTTCAGGTGATGGAGAACTTGCAATCAGTGAGGGCTTCACAAAGCGGAGCAGTATCTCTTGTAGGAAGACCTGTAACTTCTCATGTAAAAAATGGAGTTTAGGTGCTTCTTGCATCTCAAGATTGAGCTTGTTGAATAAAGGCATGGCTTTAAGGAGGAACATACAATCCAGCTTGAAATCATTAAGTCTTGTAAGGATCTTACCAGCTCTGTCCACAGAAACACTTGCTACATAGTCTGCAGTGGAAGACAAATCAGCCTTTTTCCTGCTCCCAATCAATGTAGCTTCAGATAAAGCTTTCTTTCTGTTGTCTACACTGCTTGAAGCTGATTTATTACAAGTACCTGATGTATCCCTTTCAGTGAGTGCACTGGCACTTGTCTTTGTTCCTGCAAATAATACCCCAGTAGATGCAGTCAGTGTCAACTTTGCCCAATCTTTTTGAGGATGAAGGTAGAGATGTCTTCTTAGGGGAAGCCTGTCCTGCACTGCTGGCTTGTGAGAAGATGAAGGTATAGATGTTTTCTTAGAAGAAGCCTGTCCTAGACTGCTGGCTGTGTGAGATGAAGGTAGAGATGTCATTTTAGAGGAAGCCTGTCCTGCACTGCTAGCTGTGTTAGAGGACGAAGGCAGAAACATCTTGCTTAATGAGGTCTGACCAGCACTGCTCACTCCCGAGAAAGATGGAGTGATATTCCTTGTCTTGGCTTGAAGTGTGGCACAACTACCACTTGTAGGGACCTTCTGTTTCTTCGACTCCTTTGGAGTGTTATCATATACATTCCTTTTCTTTCCCATGGACTCTGCTTCTTTGGAGAAGTGCTGTTTCAAAAGCTCCCATTGTTCAACGAGTCTAGTCAGTGCCCTTTCCAAAGAGAGCCAGTGAGTACACATATTTCAAGATTGCATGCTGTTCAACACTGCACAGGGTTTGAACATCCTTTAACTCTTTGTGGCACTTAATAAATTTCTCCCAGTAATAACAAGTAAGGCCACCATTGAAAATGGCAGCTGGCTTGCTCCTTTCTCAGCAGCAAATTGAAGATAACAAGGACATCCCATAATGAAAGTACATGGATTTTTCTTCTCTACAAGAACACCTACCTCATTCTGCTCTTCCATCATGATAGCAGCATTATCTGCTGCAAAACAAATGACATTTTTCCATGGGATCTTATTTTCTGTTGTGACACTGTCAAGAAGCTGAAAGTTGTTTCTCACAGTAGATCGTCCCTTTGTGGTAGCAATTTCCAGCAGGACACTCAGAACTCTGTTCACCTCAAAATCAAAGTATCACATAATAACAAGATATAACTGCTCTTGCGCCCCACAATCTGAGCTGCCATCTGTTTACATAGAGAATGGTGCTTCTCTGATCTTTTTCAGGAATTTAGCTGTTAAAAAGATATAAAAGACATAGATAGTCAATGCTTCTGGGAAATCTGTATGTAGGATCTATTAATATGTAACCCATGCATGAATCATTGATCAACCCACAATAGTAAAGTACTTTATAATGCTGGACAGCATAAATGAAAATAAAAAAATCATGAACTAGAAATGTTCATTGCTGTGCAACGCAAATGTATAACCCACACAGTTGTGCGTTAACTGAAAAGGAAATTGTGAGACTGCTGCTGATGCATATAGGATGAATCAATCAATGTGCCTACCCCAAAAAGGTGAGGTTGGCAACTAGGGCATGCCATTTTTCCCTATCTTCTGTGGCTCTGACCAATGCTCCTATACTTCCTTTCTTACCAAAAGTTACTTCTTTTATATCATCTAACCACCCTATCCTTTGTCTGCTGTACAGTTTTTCCATATACTTTTAGAGAAACCTTCTGTGGTGTTTTAGATTTAGATATAACCATAGTTTTAGTTTTCAAAACAATGACTTTAAGGCCATTATCTTTTACTTTCCTGACTAGATTATCAATGATTTCTTGCAAATCATTTACAATGGGGGCAGCATAACCAAAATCGATAGAGGTGTCGATTGAAACATATCAAGACTTCAAACAAAATCTGGAAAATCTGGAACTATGAGGGCATCTGATATGCTTTTTGTTGTTTATAATGATTTATATTTAAATCTAGACTAGATCTAGATTTATGTTATGAAAAGCATCAAATGGAGAAATGGAAGTAAACATACCTTTGGCCTCTTGGCCAAGAGTCCTAGCTATGGCTATTATTTTGGTTCTTCGGGAGGCAAACTTCAAAGCAATAGAGCTGTTTGGAAATATGATTCTGAAAAGGACACTCAGGTGATCTGAAGCAGCAAAAGCAATATTGTGTTCAATTAAAAAGTTAGTCATCAGAGTTTCTGCTCTGATTATTGAGTAATCAGTCCATTGATGGAAGAACTGTCCAATGTCACGATTGCTCCCTGAACTTTCCGCCATGTTGGTATGTTTTTTCCTGCTCAGGTGGGCTTGAATGTTATTTGCTCCTCTGTCTGCAAAAGTCCAAAGCACAAACTTGACATCGTGCGGTAAATTTATCCTCTCTTGATTGCACAATGCAGGGCCACTTTCAGGTGTATTCTGACCAAAAAGTCTGCTTCTTCCTGCTTGATCAAACAGTAAGACCGACTGTGCAACAATTTGTGCAGTCATCTCTGTTAAATGGTCGGAAACTGACTGATGTCCGACTATTTTGTACATTACATTAGTAACTGCAAGTGCAATGAGAACATACAAAATATATTGAACAGTGCACCTGTGAACTTCCAATACATTACATACACAATACATGAATATACGACCAAAATTTCAAAAGAATGCATTTTACAAAGAAAAATCATACTGCCATATTTAGCTCAAAAAACATAATAAATATGGCAAAAATGCAATGGCTGGCAGCTCTGATTAATGCATATCATGACAATCTTAGCCTTTCAGGCCTCCTGCTGTAAATCATATGGTTATTGTTATGATGGTTACTTCCAAACCCCATATTGTTTGCAACAGTAATGTTATTGAAGGGGTTAAGTGTAATTACCTATTAATTTACTCATTTGTATTGTATGGGGAGAAAGTTTTACACTCATGGGGCACTTACTCCTTTAACATTCTCTACTATTCTACCTATCTCTCTATCGAGAACTCCTCATAACTCTCGCATCTCCTTTGACGGTTCTGTAATTCCACCTCTTGACTCAATGAACATACTTTGTATAATTGTAATATCCAATCTTTCTTGGAAACCCCACATTATGGGAATAGCTAAGGCTGCCTCTAAGAAACTGGGTGTCCTGTTTAGATGTCGTAACTTTTTCTCTTCTGAACAGCTGCTCCGTTTATACAGGGGATTGATTCGTCCTTGTATACTTCTTTACATCTTCTTTAAAAAATTTCTTGATTAATTTCACATCATGTACTCTGGTTGCTCTAACCCTACACCTCTTGAAGAGTTATTCACTGTACACATCATTGCTCTCTTTTAAAAACTTAAAAGGCTGTGATCAGGTTAACCTTCACTCTTCTCTTTTCAAAGGTGGGCTAATCAAAAGCCTTTTGCCTTTCCCTGTAATTTAGCTCTCTTAATTCTTATACCATATTTGTTACTCTCCTTTGTACCTCTATTTGTTCTATGTGCTTCTTTTGGTGCAGTGACCAAACCTGAAGGGCATATTCCAGTTTTGACCTCATGCAGGATATGGACAGTTTTCTAAACATTTCATTATACATATACTTGAAAACTAATCTGATATTTACCACAAGACAGTTGGTCTCTTTTGTTGTTCTCCTAATGTGAGACTCTGGCAACATGTTAGGGAACACTGACTTCCAAGTCCTTCTCACTAACAAAATCCTGAAACTTGTCTCCAAGATAATAATCATATTGAGGCTTTCTTTCACTTTATCCCATTCTTAATACTTTACATATGCTTTGGTTGAATTTCATCAAACATTTATCAAACCAAATTTAGAATCTGTTTAGGTCCCCTTGCGAGCTGATGCAATCCTTCTTGCTTTTCACTTTCTCATGACATTTGCATCATCTGCTAATTCAGGAGTCTATACCCTCAGGCAAGTCATTCACACAAATCGAGAAGGGCAATGTTCCCAATACTGAAACCTTAGTCACTCCACTGATGAACTCTAAACATTTGGAGAAGACTCCTTTTACATATGTACTTTGTTTCCTTCCATTATGATAATCTTTTACCCATCAGACTAGTCTCCCTCTTATTCCTGCTTCTTAATCACCCTCCCATGTAGAATTATGTCAAATGCTTGCTGCTGGTCAAGTTATAAAAAGTCCCAAGATATAGCTCACTCTCTCATACACATAACCTCATTTCCCCAAACAGTGTTGCCCCTCACTTTAGTAATTTCTTCTGTATAGAAAGTCATCCATTTGTTCTCTCATTAAGTTTTCTAGCACCTTACACACCACATTCATCAAAGACACTGGTCTGTGGTTCAGCACCTTTCCTTGGTCTCCTTTCTTATAGATGGCACTGTGCCTTTTTCTAGCAACGTCTTGAACAGTATTTCAAGAGGTCTGTCTAGTGCATCTGCACACATCTTCAGGACACAAGGTGAAGTTTCATCTTGACCATGTATCTTGTATAGGACAAGTCCTTTTAGTATTCAGTTAATGGCTTTTCTTCTAGATATCTCAATGTTTTCTAAAGCCTCCTCCCCATCCCAACTCAATACTAATGGGGCTACAGTGCCTTCCATCGTGAAAACACTTTTAAACTTGTTATTCAATTCCACATATATCCTTACACCATCCTCAGCCATTTCTTCTCCTGAATCCCTTAATCTGCTTAGCTGACAATCTGCTTCTGATGAATCTATAGAAAAGTTTTGGATTTTCACCAGCCTTATCCACAATATTCTTTTCAAAATTTCTCTGTTCCTCCTTTCTTATTCCGCTATACTCATTCCTTGATTGCTCTTTTCTACTTTGCATGAGCTGGCTGGCTGGAGTGTCAACTGTATCTCCACCAATGTACATCTCGAAACTCCTTTGCTTTTTGACATCTTTGATTAAACCATTTTTCCCAATTTCTTAGCCTTCCCTCTGCATTTGAGGCTAACAGTACACATTTTCCTAAGCTGTCATTGCAAATTTCACAGAACTTTTTTGCCAAAATACCCTAGTTCCTGTTAATTACACTACATCTATGGTACCACAGAAATTCTAAAATTCTGTGCAGTTTCCATGACCATATCTCTTCCTCAAGCCATGACTCATCTCTGATTCTTTAACTTTCTCGTTTACCACATAATCAAATTCAAACATTACATGACCACTTTTTCAAAGTGGTGTATCATGTTTGATATTTTCAACATTCATACTAGTCTATGAGAAGATAGGATTTACAAATGAGGGTGACTGAGTCCATATCATCCTAATGTATCCAATGACATGCTGGTACAGGAAATTTTCCCATACACACTCCACAAACTTGTGTCTCCAAGATTCCCTCACACCATGAGAATCTAACTCCTTAAAACTGAAATTTCCTAACAATAATACATTACCTTCTTTGAAAAGTGCATGTTTTACTGCTTCCTGTACCATGTCGATTGTTCCTTCGTTGTTGTCATTGTATATTTGTTCTGGAGTATCAAAATTATTTGGAGGATTACCTATTATCAACATCACTATGCACTTTCTTCATACAGTTACCCTTCCCATTATGTATGGTCTGAATGGGCCATCTACTACTATTTCCCAAAACTTAAGGTTATATCTTATTAGGAGAGCCAAACCTCCTCCTCCTTTGTCTTCCTTTTGTTCCTTAGCACCACATACCCCTTTAAATAGAAAAGGTCAGTCTTACTTATTTAATAAGCTTTGTTTTCATACCTCCAACAATTTCTGCTGGGTTCTCCCTTACTATTAGCCCACCATACCATAACTATAAACTTATACTAACCAATGGAATAGTAAAATAATGAAAAAAGTAATGCCAAAAACTAAAAAGAAAGATAAAAATTTGAAAAAATTTCTTGATATTCTGTTTTTCAGTTCATTGGCCTTAGTATTACTCATATCCAATTTAAGATTTCACCAACGTAAAGCTTAAAAATGACCTTTTTTTTTGTTATATAACACTTACTGTAATTACTTGTTTTTTTGCTGGCAAAAACATGAGTTGACTATTGAAAACTAAAATGCATGAGTTTACAGTGCCAAACATATTTTTTCTTTTTTGTTTTTTCTGGCCTTATGTGAAAGACCAAACAAATGTACACAGAACGAAGTTGGTTTCATATGAAATAAATGGATTAGTTGCTCAAAAATCTAACCAAAGGAAAGAGTAGAGCACAGATCTCCTGTACCAGGAGGTCACAACTAATCCCATACCTGGGAGATGATAATGTTATTGGCAAGTCAGTACAAGAGGGTATCAATAGTACAGGGGGCCAACCTCTTACAGGAGACAGAGTAATTCCTTTACATTAAAGCACTTTCCTTACCAACTAACTAATACTTTCAGGCTTTGTAATTTACAAGAATATAAAATAAAAACCTTAATCTACTTCAGTCTGAGATCCTACCTGAGTTCATATATGCGGCACTGCTTAGCAAGGACGCGCTCCCAGTATGTACAGTCAGCAGCACCACCTGCCATTGTTCCCAGAAGGTATGGATTGATCTCAATAATTTTCTTCACATTTCCAGATCCTGAGGAAACAAAAAATTCAACGCATTAAACTTAGATCATCATACTATCCGGAAAATTACCCATCAAGCGCAGTAGATGCATTTCATCATTGAAATAATGCTTCCTGCAATTATAAAAGACTTCATGTGTACATGGTTAAGCATCAAACACCTCTGGAGGTCAAATCAGGTTAAATCCTGCAAACATTACCTCATTGGTGACCATGAGGATTTTCTTATCTTTTCTCTCTATCTAAAACTCTGATGCCCATTCCCTATGGGAACAACCATCAAGTGGTTGGTCACAGCAAAAGAACCTCCACTTATCCCTGTCCTTATATGCCTCCCAAACATACACAATTCCAAGGATTCTTTCCCCATTTCTCTCTCTCCAGTATTCTTCCACTCTATTTTCCCATGTCACAGGTGGTCTTCCTCTTACACCAACCCCTTTAATCATACTATCATACACTCACCTCATAACTCCCCATCTTGCATTCTTTCCACATGCCTAAACCACCTTAAAATATTACGTTTCACCCACTCTACCTCTCCACAATTCATTCCCTTTGCATTCCGTCCCATCCAAATCTCTTATACTCCCCCTCATTACTTTCTGCATTCCATCCAGGATACCATATGCTCCAGTCAAATAATTTATTACCTTATCTTTTTCCTTTCCAAAATATGCCCAAATCAAATTTTTATGGACCATGCAAGAAGGGGATCATGCTTAACATTCAGCTTAAATGATCCTGCAGATCACAAGATCTCAGATGTTAATGTTGTTGCTATGAGGTTTTATGGGTCACTATTCAAGCTCATAACATAACTTATCAACTGTTGCAAGTGTGAAACATCACTATTCAAGCCTGTCACTAAGCAAGAGCTAACAATTTTTTTGTTAGATAAAATGGTAGGGGCAACTGGGGCCCTAAACAAGGCCATCTCATTAGTGCTAAACACACACACACACACACACACACACATATATATATATATATATATATATATATATATATATATATATATATAT
>JAYMFT010151537.1:0-26649 GCA_038088735.1 Panulirus argus
AATATGTACATGTGTATATGCATGTGTATGTGTATGTATGTATATATGTATATGTTGGTATGTATATATATGTACTGAGCATATATGTGCATATATGTATATATGTGTGTATGTGGGGGGATGGATCTTTCTTCATCTGTTTCCTGGCGCTACCTCACTGATGCGGGAAACAGCGATCAAGTATAATAAATAAAATAGAGAAATTTCCTGGTGCTACCTCGCTGGTATGGGAAACAGCGATCAAGTATAATAATGATAATAATATATGTATATATAAGTAAAATTCTAGGAAATGGAGAGAAAAAAACATGGGATCATATTCTCTCCATGAAAAGGCTTCCTCAGATCCGTCAAGTCTTCAAATTTCAACTAAGTAATCACAAAGTTAAATCTGAATAAAGTTCTAGGTGACATGTACACATGGTCCACCGTATCTCTGTTTATGTGCATATCAGTTTCCTAAATTTTTCTTCCTCTTAGTATGGGGTCACAGATTCCTACACATAAGCTTATCAACCACAATGCCCTTGAATTTGAATTCTAAGCTGCTAATTGGTTAATCTTGATACTAGTTATTTCTAAAAAAAATAATATACAAGAAAATGAAGTTACAAGCTATACTGGAAAGTAAATTAAAAAGTAATGGCCAAAAAATTACATTTCAATTCTTTTGGTCTGCACAAACTTCTACAGTCATGATAGAATCATTGGGTACACATAAAACACTGAACAAGTAATTGTTGCACTATCATCAAAAGAGAAGCTGTTTAAAATATTAAACATTACAGCTGAATTATGCAGCTATTTATGATGCTACTTATCTATGAAATCACGAGCAACTCTTTATCATAAAATTAACATCAGCTGTTACATATTACTATCCACTACATGACCATGAAATCAATAAACACCAGTAATACAACAGTAAGTTACTACACACCAACACAGTATTCATCAGCAATTATATGACAACTCTACTAGCTAATGTTATCCAAACTTTAAAGTAAAGAAGAATTATAAGAAAATTAAGTTTTAGCTTAATTCAGAACTACCTATTTGTCTCTACTACATAAACAGTCAATGAAACTAGAGTCTTTGTGAATAAAATTATCTTATAATGAACTACTATATTATACATACTAAGCATTTTCCCCATACAGAAAAAAATATAATCATCCAAACTCTGAAATAACTTCTTGAAAGCATTGAGAAAGGCAGCTGAGCCAACATTTTTCTTTTTGTAGTGGTTATTTTGTTAATCTGCTGGCACAGGTAGGTCAAATATTTTTTGCTGTAATTTCTTTTCCTTTTCATTACCGTATTCATAGACATGCAATAGAAAATGCTTTTTAGAAAAGTAAGATTCATACAAATGTCAATTCTGATAAGCAAAAAAAGATCAATTCGAATTTTACCAAGTCCACCAGGGTCATAAGATTTTAAGCTTAAGCAAAATGTTGGATTCAAAACAGTCAACTGGATGGCCTGCCTCAATGTAACCCTGAAGTGGCACAGGAGAAAATAATGTCAAAGAGAAACTAATCAGCAAAATCACTTTTGACTCATTAGTGCCAACTAGTTGACAAAATAACCACTATATTATCTTTATTCATCTTAAAATGTCATGCAGGTAAATCATAAATTAGGCTCGCTCATTCTGTAAATTCTGCATGATATTTTGACTGTGATGCCTACAGTATTTGAAAAAGATCTCTAAACATGGATAATTTTTCTGAAATACTGTTTCCAATTTGAAAATCATTTAAAATCTTACGAAAATATCTATTACTAAACAGAAGAGTATTACAACATAATTGTAGGTCCTTTAATGCTCACAAGGTTAATTTAAATTCTATGCTTTAAAATCCAGCAACAGTTTCACTGTACAACGCATTCACTTATATATTATGAAAATTTGACCAAACATATGAAAACTTGTAGTCCCTCTGTAAAAGTAACTGAAAACCAACTTGTAACTTCCTTTGCAACCCAATAAACCCGACACAGTGTAAGGAAGTACTCTGTCTATTTTAACAACAAGGCCTGCCTTGGTAATAGAAGCTTCAGCTCAATATTAATTAAATAATTTAATGAAGCCTTACAGGCACTGCAGGCATAACTGTTGGTTGAGAGGTGGACTAATTTGAAAGCATTTAAATTATTTGCAGTACCTAAAGTTGTTGTTTGAGATTAAACCTCCTTACAGTTTGGGAGGTGTGGGCCCTATGCTCTAGGGTGGCTCGCTGGTGGTGAGGGACCTAAGCACTGGGCCTAGGGGTTTAGGCTTGTTATCCCACCTAGCTCCCTCTGCAATACCTAAAGGGTGTACGATTTTACTGTATGAAAATAAAGATGCTTCTTTTCCCTTCTACATTTTGGAATATTCTATTGAATTGATCTGATCAACAGTATGACCTTTACCTTCACATAATCTTTGACTTACCACACAAGTACAGAAAGTAAAAATAATTGTTTGGTAGTGTAATGCTTATGATAATTTCCTTAATATAGTAATACCTTAAAGTTTTATAGATGCTTCATATGAAAAATTCAAAGATTTTTGCACAAATACTGGGCTGAAAATATTTGAAAGAAAAGACTGCAAACAAGAATCTTGGGAATTAAAGCTTGGATTTTCCAAGAGGATTAAAATTTTCAACAGAAAAGTTTCCCTTCCAACTTGTACTATTATGGATATGTTTTTGCTTCTCTAAAAAAAAAATTAAAAAATTTCTATATGATGATCATTTAGAATAAAAGCAATTCTTGTTTTATAAAGACCACTAAATTCCATATAAATGATCTAAAGTTTCTTATATAAACTGGATTATTTTTTTTCTCAAAATCCATGGTGGATAAAAGCAGGATCTGAACACTCACTACTTTTGAAAAATTATCTTAATATCCTTATAATGTGACATGTTCAAAGGAAATCAGGTAGATAATTTCCATCCAGCTTTCAATTTTTCACTGTTCACCTCTATGACAATGATTCAAGTAATGTCTTAAATTCAAACTGGACATCTGAGAAAAAATAATTTCCAAAAACAAGAGTAATTATACAATACCTGAATTAATAGACTGGTCTATACAAGTAACTGTGAGCATAAATTCTAAAGGCTGTTAAACTCCAGTATATATATATATATATATATATATATATATATATATATATATATATCTTAAGATGATCGCCATTTACCGTGTGAGTAAGACAGCATTAAGAACAGAGGACAAAGCCTTAGAGGGAAAATTCCTTACTTGGTTCCTTGCTGCACTGTTCCCTCTTCTGGAAAGTAATACAGGAAGAGAGGGTTCCAGCTATCCACTTCCGCCCCTCTTAGTCACCTTCTATGACACGCAGGGAATACGTGGGTGGTATTCTCTTTTACTTTTCTAAAAGATGGAACAGAGAATGGGGCCAAGTGAGGATTTTCCCTCTAAGGCTCAGTCCTCTGTTCTTAACGCTACCTTGCTAACGTGGGAAATGGCGAATATGTATGGGGGGGGGAATGGTTGTAGCTCTAAGGGAAACAAAGCTCAAGAGTAAAGGGGAGGAATGTTTTGGAATGCCTTAGGAGTGAAGTCAGGAGTTAGTGAGAGAATAAGAGCAAATTAAGGAGTGTTTAGGCAGGAGCATTAGACAGAAGTAGTAATTACGAACATTAGGCTGGTGCTTCTGCAAATACTGCGCTCGACTTGCCCTCTGCAAGAGGCCTATCAAGGGTGAGGCACTAAAGGCTAAGAAGCAGCACTGGAGTTCTTTGGTTATGGAGACTCTGTTGCCATGGCCACCCTTTTGAGGGAGTTCCAACTGGAACAAGCATCACAGATATAGATAGACAGATAGATAGATGTATCCAATCATGCTTCTTATATATACATGGGAAATGGCAATTATGTATGAAAAAAAATATCTATATACATTAAACATTTTCATCATTAGGGTTACCTTTTTTGTAATGAAAGGTTTCAGAATCAAACCATCCATTACTTGGATCAATAGTTCTATCTTCTCAATATGTTCTCTGAATTCTAGTATCTCATTCATGATGACATCCAAATCTTTTATATCTATTCCATTTTCTATAACTTTCTCTGCTGGGCCTTTACAGTGTCATCTATGTATTCCTGCTTATTCCATAACTCACTTGTTCAAAATTATCAGTCAAATTCCATTAGGTGAACTGCAAACTTGCAAATGATGTTTAACTCAACTAACTTTTTCTCATTGTCATAGCCATATGGTAATTTTGACAATAAAAAAATTCATTACACCCATTTTTTTCAAATAGGTTTTAATGCTTTCTGATGGGTTACAAAAGGGTGTTTACTAAATCTAATTAATGAAAGGGGTAGGTTCCTTTGGCATTGGTCAAACTTTATGAAACAGACCAATGATTTCCATATTGTACACTATCATTATCTTTCCTCACTCCTTTTGTTTTTGTCTTCACTACAAAATAAAGAATATATATTTAACCCCTTAATGTCTCACAGATGGATACTTCCACGAGCTAAGCAATGCCTCAAGGGGATATTTATGCATAAAAATTTCACATCTTAATTTCAACCCCACGCACTAAGTCCAGGTGAAGGCTGAGGTGGCAATAAACAATAATTTCTCCCCAGAGTCAGTCATCCTTCAGCCATGCCAATGAAAGCATATTTTTGTGAGTACTAAGAAAGAAAATGAGCAGCTTTTATTTCATATCTAAAGGACCAGGCAATAGATGATCCTGAATTGTTTAATGATGGTGATCTGTCTTTGGATCATGCTGAGAGTGACTGTATGGACACAACTCTTCTAGCACCAAAAGTTGACCAAGATGAGGCAGAAAAAGGTTTTCTAGCAAAAGTGGTGGCAGTGTTGCCAGCACTCACCTGACCTTGACAAAACTGCATCTGACTGGTGTTGGCAGGTAATTTTACAAACTTAGAGTTTTGCTGTAATGAAAAAATCATCAACGAATCACATGCATTATAATAAAAGAAATTAATTATTTAAAAGACAACATAATAATTATCAATCATCAGTTTTTCAGTGTATGTAAAATAAACAATAAAACGGGCACACCTGATATTCTGGTCTTACTCCTGCATTTTTGAAAACTGATATGAAACATATACAAAACTTCTATACATTATCAGAGTTACAGCAGTGGATGAAACATACTTCAAAAGTGATTCTTTCATAGTTATAAGGAGTATCTCTGAAATTGTAAGATTAAAATACATTCTTTAAAAGAACTTGAAGAGCTCGAATTCTGAGGGTTGGAAAGGAAACTCTGCCTGATGTTTAAGGGTTAACAAAACCTGGGTCTGAAATGCACATTGTCTATGATCATTTTCTTCTTACAAAATCTCTTGCAGGAGGCAATCACTTGAGATCCATCATCATAAGTATAATCTAGGCTAGCTCGCTTTTGTTTTTGTCTTTGGTCACAATTTGTTCAATTTTACTATCATCTCTACTATCACTAATCATGAAAGAAATTCATCAGCAATTCACATTACTGTGTAAACTGACCACCAGGCCTGTGGTGGCTTTATGGCTCATCCCTCCAATGTATTGTGATGTCCTAAAATCAAGGTAAAGCAATGCACGTCCAACCCACACACACACGAGCTGTTCATATCCTAGACTCAGCCAAAGCTAGACTATGCTTCTCATGTTTGGTCACTGCACCTAAAGAGGCACAAAGAACTAAAAGAGAGAGACTAGAGGAGGGCAACAAAGATAGAACTAGAATTAAGACATAAGCTACAAGAGAAGACTAAAGACTTTATAGATGCTCAGCTTGGAAGAGAGAAGAGCAGGGGGTGAATTGATTACAACCTTTAAAAAGTCTATAAAACAGATCTCTGACAGACACAAAGAGCAGTTCTTCAAGAGATGCAAGAATAAAGCAACCAAAGGACATAACATGGAATTGAGCAAGAAACTTGTAAAAAAAAAAGTAAAGAAATACTTTTATAGTAAAGAGTGGTGGAAGAGTGGAATACAATGACCGAGGATATGGTTAATGCAGGCAGTAAATATAAATTTATGGAGATGTATGTCACCAGAAAATATACATGAGATGAAGCCCCACTAGAGTAAAACTCCTTCCCTACATAGTAAAAATATGTTATTACACACAGACACAAACACACACCCACACATTGTATGGCAGGTTGTTTCCACCCTGCAGGGGGCCATGGTCCCCAATGTTTTACGTGGCTAAAGTGTGAGACTGCCAGATTTTTGGGCCAAATATTTAAGATCTGCCCACCATGACCTGAGGCAGTATTTCTTGCCAACAAGAAGCTTCCACTACCTTTGATCTAGAGAATTACAGTCTGTGAATCGGAAAAACTCCTTTCCCCAAGATTAAGATACGGGAGCCTTTTATTCACCATAACACCACTCAAGGTCACTCAGACATACATAAACAATGAGAGACATAGCTGGTTGGAGCATGATTCCAACCAGCACAACACTGGAACTGATCACAGCATTTTAGCCCTGAATTTGATTTATTACCCCCGAAAGGATCCATTACCAAAAACCTCTGATAGAAGGGTGGGAAAATATATTCATCTACGTTCTAACAGGTGTGAAAGAGGAAGGGAGGAACTGTCATCACTCACCATCACAATGGTAACAATTCAAATACAAAGCAAAATTACAAAAGTACAAAATATTAAAAAATTCCCAGCATACATACAATACACCCTATGATATTAACGAAAGGATACTTATCCTGAGTAGGGTGTAAAAAAATCCCATTATTAATTTAAGGTTTAGCATGTTTGTATCTATTTTCATACCTTCAAGTATGAAAGAATATATACACTAAAAAAAAAAAAAAAAAAAAAAAAAAAAAAAAAAAAAAAAAAAAAAGGTTAGGTTGTTCAGGTCCTCCTGGATCCCAAAAATTACGAGGCAATCAGCACGTCAGTTTGCAAGATGGCAAAATCGATGCCAGGTGGAGGTTGCTGATTGGCAGGGGGTACCTAGACAACTGAAATGTGGTTTGTGAAGGGTGAGAGGCTTTAGCCTCATCATAAGGCAGGAGGTTAGTGGTATATAGCCCTGAAGAATCTCAGAGAATCTCTCAAGCTCACAGGACAGACCTACCCTGGAGAGGAAAAAAAAAATCTCACTGCATCTGCATATAGAACTCATATCCAAAGAAACATACAGTATATTTTCATGCATGCTAAATATAGTATATGCACCTTATATCAAAAAATTAATGTGCATGAAAAGCAGTTACATATCTATCAATACCATTTTCATATTAAGTAGAAAAATCTTAATCTAGAAGGGAAGATCAACAAAGAGTCTGATCCACCTTTATGGTAATAACCATGTGCTCACTCCATTTTTACAATATATTTGGTAACAAGGAGAAGAATGCTTGACCCAACTAAAGATACTTCAAAATACCCTTAAGTTACAATGGCCATGGCCAATTTATACAGACATAAAAACATCCCTACCTGAATATGTAAATGCAAACAACTTGTTAAACTCTACATATAACCAGGAATTTGGTCTCACCTCCTACATGCATCTAAAGATACCAATATTAAAATGAATAATACATTTGGTGTCAGAGGTTATAAGTGTGTTATCAGACTCTGTCTCCCTCGCTTCCCATGGTTACACTACGAGTGAAGAGTCAGGTTAGGTGAGGCTGTACCATTGTCTACTGACAAAAGGGAGTACAGTCTCCTTGAAGAACTCTATTCCAAAGGAGTACATCACTTCCATTCTCTTTGAAGGAGTGCATTTTTAGACCTGCTAGAGCTCCTACAAAAAGGTAGCCTTGGGACACAGCAAAAAGTATGGAAAAAAAATATATAGATCTATCCCTGAGGTAGGAGAGAAAGAATTCTACCTCCATAATTCTCAGCATGTTGTAGAAGGCAACTAAAGGGGGTGGAAGAGGGGGGGGGGGAATAGAAACCCTCCCCTTCTTGTATTGCAATTTCTAAAAGAGGAAACAGAAGAAAGGCCAATCGGGGAGTCCTTATCCTCCATGAAGGCTCAGATTGGGGTGTCTGAATGTGTATGGATGTAACCATGATGAGAAGAGAGGAGAGATAAGTAGTATGTTTGAGGAAAGAACCTGGATGTCCTGGCTCTGAGTAAAATGAAGCTCAAGGATAAAAGGGGAAGAATGGTTTGGAAATGTCTTGGGAGTAAAGTCAGGGGTTGGTGAAAGGACAAGAGGTAAGGAAGGAGTAGCACTATTCCTGAAGTAGGAGTTGTGGGAGTGTGTGATAGAGTACAAGGAAGTAAATTCTGTGTGTGACAGAGTATAAGGAAGTAAATTCTTGATTGATGTGGGTAAAACTCAAAGTGGATGGTGAGAGATGGGTGATTAATAAGAAAGACCATAAGACCATAAGAGGCATGTGTTTTGGGGGCAGCTGAGCGAGTGTGTCAGCAGTTTTGGTGCACAAGACTGGGTATCAGTGATGGGTGACTTAATGCAAAGGTAAGTAAAGTGGCAGTTGATGGTATAATTGGTCTGCATGGGGTATTCAGTGCTATGAATGGAAATGGTGAAGAGTTTGTGAAGTTGTGTGCTGAAAAAAAGCCGGTGATTAGAAATACCTGATAGGTAAGTAAAAGAGAGACTGTTGGATATAAATGTGCTAAGAGGGGCAGCTGGTAAGATGTCTGATTATTATCTTATGGAGGCAAGGGTGAAGATTTGTAGAGGTTTTGAAAAAAGGAAACAATGTCGGGGAGAGGAGAGTGATGAGAGTAGGTGAGTTTGGAAAGCAGACTTGTGTGAAGAAATACCAGCAGAGATTGAGTGCAGTATGGCAAATGGTGGGAGCAAATAAAGTGAGGGAGTAGATGAGGAATGGCAGGTATTTAAGGATGTAGTGATGACATGTGCTAGAGATGCATGTGGCATGCAAAAGGTGGGACGAAGGCAGATTATAAGGGTAGTGAATGGTGAGATGAAGAGGTAAAGTTGCTATTGAAACAAAAAGACATTAGGGTGGTACTTACATGAAAGCAGCACAAATGATTGGGAGATGTATTAGAGACAGTGGCAGGAGGTAAAGAGAAAGGTGCAGGGGTTGAAAAAGGGGGCAAATGAGAGTATGGGAGAGAGTGTACCATATCAAACTTTAGGGAGAATAAAAGGATTTTTTGGAAGGAAGTAAATAATGTGCAAAAGACGAGAACAAATGGGAACATCAGTGAAGGGGGCAAAAGGGGAAGTGATAACAGGTAGTGATGAAGTGAGGAGGAGATGGAGTGAGTTATGGGAACAGGCATTAGAGATATAGATAGACTGATGGAGTGAGTATTTCGAAGAATTGTTAATATATCTGATGATAGAGTGGCAGATGTAGGTGTTTTGGTTGGGGTAGTATGCGAAGTGAGAGTTATAGAGAGCAATTTGTTGATGAGAAAAAAGGTGGTGAAAGCCTTGAGGAAGATGAAATGCGGCAAGGCAGCAGAAGCAGTGGAATTTACTAAGAAAGGGGGTGAATGTGTAGTTGACTGGTTGGTAAAGGTATTCAATGGTAAAGTGCCTGAGGATTAGAGGAATGCATGTATCGTGCCACAGAATTATAAGTTTGTTGAGTATACCTGATAAACTGTACGAGAATGTATCGATTGAGAGGTTGAAGGCATTTACAGAGCATCAGATTGGGAAGGAGCAGTGTGGACCAGGTGCTTGCTTTGAAAAATGTGTGTGAGAAATACCTGGAAAATCATACTGATTTGTAAGTGGCATTTATGGATCTTGAAAAGGCATATGATAGGGCTGATAGAGAAGCTTTGTGGAAGGTTTTAAGGATATATGATGTGGAAGTAAGTTACTAGAAGCAGTGAAAAGTTTTTATCAAAGGTTTAAGATAAGTGTGTACGAATAGAAAGAGAAGAGAATCAATGGTTCCCTGTGAAGGTCAGTCTGTTGCACAGGTGTGTGATGTCACTATGGTTGTTTAATTTGTTTATGGATGGGGTGATGAGGGAGGTAAACGCTAGAGTCTTGGAGAGAGGGGCGTGTATGCAGCCTGTTGGGGATTAGAGGGCCTGGGAAGCAAGTCAGTTGTTGTTTGCCGATGATTAAGCACTTGTGGCTGGTTCAAGTGAGAAACTACAGAAATTAGAGACTGAATCTGGAAGAATGTGTGAAAGAAGAAAGTTGAGTTTAAATGTGAATATAAGCAATGTTATTATGTTCAGCAAGGTTGATCAACAAGTTTGGTGGGATGTAAGTTTGAATGAAGAAAAATTGGAGGAAGTGAAGTATTTTAGATATCTGGGAGTGGATTTAGCAGCAAATGGAACCATGGAAGCAGAAGTGAGTCACAGGGTGAGGGAAGGGGCGAAGGTGGTTCTTATAACTACACTTCTCTCTTACCCTTTGATAACTTAAATATCTATTTTTGCCCTCCCCGATAATGAATCCCTTCCAAACATTCTTCAATACTCCCTAGGGGAACCTTCACCTCCTCAGCCACCCTTGAACTCAATTCCAACATATATGGTTCCAAGTGTTGCCAAGTCTACTCCACTTCACTTCCCCAGATTTCCTCCATTTAAAGTCACACCCCAAATAATCAGTCCCCTTATCCTACTAAACCTAATGACCTTGCTTTTACTCATACTTACTTTCAACTTCCTCCTTTCACACACACTTCCAAACTTAGTCACCAACTGCTGCAGTTTCTCTCTCGGATCTGCCACCAATGCAGTGTCATCAGCAAACAACTCAAACGAAAACTGACTCCATTCCCAAGCCCCTTTATCCCCTACAGAGAACAAACTTGCCCCTCTCACCAGGACTCTTGCATTCACCTCCCCTACCACTGCACCCAAAAACAAATTAAACAGCCAATATGACATCATACACCCCTGCCATAGACTCACTTTCATATGAAACCATTCACTCTCCTCTCTTTCTACTCATATGCATGCCTTATGCCCTTGATAAAAACTTCTCAATGGAGTGAACATGAAGAGGTCTACAAAGCCTAGTTGTGGATGAGGCTTTGGTTTTGACGCATTAAATCAATGAAAGAAAATGTGGCCTTTCTTTGTCTGTTCCTGGCACTACCTTGCTAATGCGGGAAAATGCGAGTTAGAATGAAAATATATATATATATATATATATATATATATATATATATATATATATATATATATACACAAGGTTATAATGTTTACCAGGGCAGAGGAACAAGTTAGTTAGGGTTTGAGTTTATACGGAGAAAATTGGAAACTGATGTGTTTTAGATACCTGGGAGAGGGATTTGGTAGTGAATGTAACCGTGGAAGTAAAAGTGAGTCATGGGGTGGGCGAGGAGCAAAAGTACCGGAAGCACTAAGGAATGAGTGGAAAGAGAAGCCTTTACCTAAGAGGGCAAAAATGGCTATGTTTGAAGGTGTAGTAGTCCCAGTGATGTTGTATGGATGTAAGGCAAGGGCTTTAACCCCCAAAGACCTTTTTGTGGTTTCCCAGGGCAACTTCACATGCCCTGGTTGACTTCATTGACCACAATGTCCGAATTTACTCTATCCCTTTCATACCTTTCAAGCTCCTGTATCTTCAGGCCCCAATCATTCAAAATCTTTTTCACTCCATTCTTCCATCTCTAATTTGATCTTGTTCCCTCCACTTCTAATACATATATCCACTTTGTCAACCTTTCTCCACTCCTTCTCTCCATATGTCCAAACCATTTCAGCACATCATGCACCCTTGTTGCAGACCAACCTTCACTTTGAAACACTCACACTCCTCTCTACCTACTTGTACAAATGCCTTACTCTCTGGATGAAGACTTCACTTCTAACAGCTTTCCTTCAACACCAATACATTCCTAGAAATATTCACACAGCCTTTATCAACTCTACCATTTACTTTCTCCAGATACATATGTCACATACATATCCTGCTGTTTTCCCAAAGTATTTTTCACAAACATTCTTCATAGCAAGCATCTATCCACACATTCTCAACCATACACCTTACCAGGTACACTCAAACTATTTATACCTTTGTAATTCGAACACTCACCTTTATCCCCCTTACTTTATTACAGTAGCACTACGAGTATAAACACATTCTGCCAATCCTTTGGCACCTCAACATGATGCTTACATGCACTGAAAATCCTAACTAACTAATCAGCAACAAAGTCACCTCTTTCCTTAAGAAATTCAACTGCAATACCATACAATCCAGCTGCCTTGCAACATTTCATATTACACGTGGTTTTTATCAGCTCTTCACTTTTCACCACACCAACTGCAATGATTCGCTCATTTCACACACCTTCCAACATAAACACCCTACATCTGCCATCCTAAAACCAAACACATTCAATAACCCTTCACAGTACTCCCTCCATCCCCTCTTCACCTCATCTCTGCCTATTACCATTTCCCTAATTGTCCCCTTCACCAATGTTCCTATGATCTCTTGTTTTTCTGACACTGTTAACCTCCTACCAGAACATCTTATTCTCCATGAAGATTGTTGACACTCACTCACCTCAACACTCATTTACCCACTTTTTCAGTTCCTTCACCTTTCCTTTGGTCTGCCACTTTCTCTCGTACATTTTCCATCCACTCACGCTCCTTCCCTGTAAGTAAATCCCATACACCTCTCTTTTCGCTTTCACTAGCAACACAGCTTCCTCATTTCACCACTCATTACCTTTTCTCACCTGCCCACCTCGCACATTCTGTATATGACACACTTCTCGTGTACATGCCAGCACTGCTTCCCTAAACATTTCCCATTCCTCAACCACTTCCCTAGCTCCAATTACTCTATCTTTTCCCATTCTGCACTCAATCTCCCCTGCCATCTTTTCACATAAGCCTCTTTTCTAAGCCAACTTACTTTCAGCATCCTCTTTTCACCAACAACATTTCCTCTTTTCTGAATGCCTCTATAGATCTTCACCCTCGCCTCCACCAGGTGACAATCAGATATCCCACCACCTGCCTCTCTTAGCACATTCAAATCCAAGATCCTCTTTTTGCATGCCTAACAGTTATTACATACTCCAATAAAGCCACCCTACCATCTTTCCTATTCCACATTAGTAACAAAGGGTAAGACAAAGGTGTGGTACTAAGAAGAGTGTGGTTGAGGGAGCTGAAGAAGGTGTACTGGAATGGTTTGCAAATATGGAAAGAATGAGTGAAGAGAGATTGACAAAGAGGATATATTGAGTCTAAAGTGGAGGGGAAAGGGAGACTGGGGACACCAAAATGAAGATGGAAGGTTGTGGTAAAAAAGATTTTGAATTCTTAGGGCCTGAACATGGAGGAAGGTGAAAAATGTTGTAGATAGGGGGATTTCACAAGAAAGCTAGAGAACAGATGTGAGCGAATGAGGCCTTTTCTTCATCTGTTCCTGGCATTACTTCGCTAATGCAGGTGAACAAGAATGGAAAAATATATATATATAAATATACATAAATATATGACAGCAGAGAAAGTTCAAGATATGAGGCCAACTAGGGCAAAAATCCCTCCCTTCTACAGTACAAATTTGTAATCATACTTTCCTTAACCTGTTGCCACAGTCCCACCTTGGGAGAAAGGATGAAGTGACTAACTGTCTGCCAGCAATTAAAACAGTTTCAAGGTTATGAATAAGGAATCATTTGGCAAGCTGTTCACAAAACACATAAGCTAAATGGTCCAATATGTGTCTCAAGTTTAGTCACCGCACATTGAAAAGCAAAAAAAGCTAACTGAGAAGGTCTCGAGATCAACAAAGGTAGTACCACAATTAATACATCTGAGTTAGAGGGAAGACTAGAGGCTTTAAATTTGCCCAACTTAGAAAAAAGAAGTAAGGGCTAACCTGATCACAACTTTTAAGTTTCTAAAGCCGATCAATGATATAAAGAGTAAACAGTTCTTTGAGAGATGTAGGGACAAAACACTCAAAGGACATAACATGAAATTAAGACAAAGTTGTTAAAAAAGGTGTGAGGAAGTACTTTTATAATGTAAGAGTGGTGGATGAATAGAATAAAATGACAGAAGACAAGGTTAATGCAGACAGCACACAGAAATTTAAAAAGTTGTATGATAAGAGAATGCTCGATAGATGGGGCCCCTACAATTGTACAGTTCTCTCCCCTGAAATGCAAATGGATAATTACACACACACACCTTACCTTCCTGCCCCAGGATCCCCATCTCTGGGGCTCCTACAGTTCTCAGGAAGCTGGTCATGTCCACTATGGGTCAAGATGTAAGGTGTCATGTCTCTGTTAGGTAAATACAGGAAAACTGAGGAGTAAATGTTCTGAGTCGTAAGTGTGGAAATCAGGATGAGATAACTTAAACATGTCTAGGGAATGTTGTTTCACATGAGTGTATGTCTGGTACAGTGGTGGTTAAGTTTAAACATACATAAAAATGTATAATGCTTCTCAATTTCAAGAAAGCTTTCCTTTTGCAAAACAATATAGCTCAGGAAAAAATCAAATCTCTTACATTCTCTCTTTTAGATACAAACACAAACTCAACAAACAAAAAATAAAAATCTGATGAGAATTTTGTATCCTCAAACAAGTATTTCATCTGTTCTAAACTCTTTCAATAACTTCTTTCACAACAAAAATGTTACAAGTACTCAGAATACATGGCCACTTCCCAATGAAGTGGAATATATTACTGGTGTTTAATCATTAATCAGATAACATTCAGTTATTCTGTAAAAATTCTTGCTTTACTTTGCAGCTTCCATTCGCTTGTACAAGAAAAAGTACCTTTCTGGAATATCTACAAAATAAGTTCAGCAAGCCACTAAAGGTTCCATGCTAAAATCTAAGCAAATTATTAATATACTTGAGAACAGTGGTCAAAAAGTCATATCGAAACTTAGTCACTGTACTGCAAATAAAAATAAATTATGTGTAGACTCCATTTCAAAGTACAGAGACGAAATACCATTCAATATGATCATAACTTCACCTAAAGACTCATCTATTCCTAAACTTTATAAAACTAAGTTCAACAAGATTAGATGTCAATGTACTAATCACACAAAAATTTCTTTGTACTGTAATTTGGAATGTACAACATTCATTACACATGGCAACCTTTCCAACTTTTGTGTACAGTCATCCACCCATCTAAAAAATCTAATCTTTTTATGTTATTTCTTATTTCTTTTAACATTAAACAGTACTTGAAAAATTATGATAAATAAAACTTAAGCATTTTAGTTAACGGACAAGGAAACGTTGATAACCTAGTCTCCTATACAATACATACAAATGCAGAAAAAATGTCAAAAATAAAGCTGATCAACAAGACATAAAGTTGTACAAGTGCTTGTAAAGGGAGAACAGGAAGTTCCTGGAAGCAATAAACACATGCAGTGAGACAATTATATGGAGATATTATATGGAGATACATGTCAAATAAAAATGCTACCAGAATGATTTGTGACGAGTTTAATGGTACTGTTTGAGATAGGAAGGCGAATGTGTGAATGAAGGTTTTAGTTTCATGATAAACTGTCAGTTTCTATTAGCATGTAAATTCATGTTTTGCCTTAAAAATTTACACATGGGTTAAAACTTTCTGCGAATATACTAATAGACTGCATGAAAAATGAAAGAGAGAAAGAGAAAAGAATTAAATGAAACTGAATGATAGAGAGATGGGAACTAAGAACATATTAAAATTACCTTTGCCATCCCAGTATTATTATTGTAATAAAATACCATACATTTAAGAATGGAATAAAATTCTAACAGAATAAAACAAAAAAGAAATTATACAGTTTTTCACAGTCTAGCCACAAAGAAATAAAGCAGTCAAATTACTGGTGTGACATTAGCAAATACGTACAGCAAATACTACTTCCAATAAGGTTGACATTATCAAAGGTAACAAAATATCTTTAACAACTCAATAAGGTTCATATATACATGTCCCTTACTGTAATGCTAATTTCAGTTCATTACCTAAGACTTTTGAGTCACAGCCAAATGAAGAACCAAACTCTTAAGCCTGGCCAGGGTCTTAAGTTTTAATCTCAAATGGCTGTGACAAGGAAGATACTGAACCATATATCGTCAATGCTAAACTAGATATCTTACTTTTTGTAATCTTTCAGCAAAGGAACAGTTTATTACTGTTTATTTAGCTGGGACTAAATAAACACTTTGATAACTGGGAAGTGGAAACATCATGGAACACAGACAAAAACCATAGTAACCAATAAAGAAAGTCACCCCACAACTTTACCAACTAACAAACCACAAACACAGTGAAAATGTCTTGCCTTAACAACCAGTAAATGCCAACTTCCCAAATCAAACCTCCAAATACTTGCAAAGACCAAACTGATAACAACCAGACAAAAAAGATCTGATATCAACAACCAGAGAAATGAAATAATCGTCATCATCATCTGGTGTGTTCATGGTGTACACAACTTCCCAGTATCATTAACCGTCATCAAAGTTTCATTTATGTATAGTAACAAAATATACAGATGAAATCTACAAAATATCACTGATATTTATAATGAATGGCATATTACTTCTCCTTGTTATATACTCCAAATACACTGAACGCATTAAGAAGTCATTCTCCCTTTCTTTAAACACTGGGAAAAAATTCACAAAACAATTATATTACCTTCACAGCAATAATAATAATGACAGTAACAATAATGATAAGAATATGATGTCTTACATTTAATTCAAGACACCAACAATGAAATCATTTATGATGAAACTGGGAGAATGACATCTTAAAAACAATGAGCACATGATGAATACCTGATCCATGGATGAAACTGGCGTTCATTTCTCTTCTAGAATGATTTTTCCAACATCTTTGCTCTTTTAGCCAAAGCAGCTAAATGAAGAATACCAAGCAAAGGCCCTGGAAGAAGTTCCTTTCTCTCACCATTTCCTGGAGGAACACGAATAGCCACGATCTTGCCATCATTGAGACGTAAGTATATACCCTTCTGGGTCTTAATCACCATTACTGACTGGCCTGCCTTCAGAAGAATAGGTTTCCCATCTCCAGAATTTGTGGGAATACTAACATCTGAAACAGAAGACTTTTAATAGTTTACAAAGAACTGGGAATTTAACAGTACAATAATACTGCCTTTATGATGAAAGGCCTTACATTTCCATAATCTGTGACAATACCATTATCAAAAAAGAAAAAAAATTTAGTGTTCTAAACAATGCTTAAAAATATATAATTCACATACTCCGATATTCCACATACTATCAATATATCTATTGCCTTAATATATATTCTTTGGTGTTAACTAACTTCAGCTTCATGTGGTTGCACAGCAAGTAAAAAGTCACCTTTGGCAAGGCTGAATCAGAGGGAGTACAGTCTCATCAAAGAACTTGGAGTACAGTCTCATCAAAGAACTTCTTACTCTAATGGAGCCTCCAGGAAGTAACACAGCCTTGGGCTGCAAGAGCATTGAGAAAGGTCCTGGGTAACACCAGGACTCTTTTACAGAAACTGGTATTGGAGTAATCATAAATAAATAAATGTACATTCTTTTCATACGTGTTTGCAGTTTCCCATGTTAACAAGGCAGGGCTGGGAAAAGATAAAGAAATGGCCTCATTCTTTCAGATCCACTTCCTAAGATCCACTTCCTAAGTGTCAAGTATAATGAACAAAAATAGTTGGCAGACAGCATCTGACCAGCGAGTATATTACCGGTTCTATCCGCCTGGGTATCAGGAGGGTTAGTGACAGCAGCAAAGTGAATTAGCACTTCAGTGGTAGTCCAGCTGGAATCCTCTAACCCAGGGAGCTGTCTTTTCTTTCTGCTTCACCCACACATGGTCTGCTGGCATTCTGTCCACAAATATACAATCTCTCCACGTCACAAATAATGTGACAACATTCAACTTAAACAACTCATTCTCCATAACTCTAGATTTTTGGTGGTGAGTGCTATGTGCTAGCCCTGCCCTTTGGCAAAATGGTAGGAGCAATAAATATAAGTAGTGTGTAAGAATATTGGACAGGAGCGTTAGCTGTCATGTGTAATGCACTAAAAACACAGCTCCCTATCTAAATCCTGGCCCCATAGACCTTTCCATGGCTTAACCCGGATCTTTCACATGCCCTCATTCGGTCCATTGATGACACGTTGACCCCAGTATATCACATCATTCCAATTCACTCTATTCCAGGCATGCCTTTCACCCTCCTGCATGCTCAGGCCCAGATCATTCAAAATCTTTTTCACTCCATCCTTCCATCTCCAATTTGGTCTCCCACTTCTCCTTGTTCCCCCAACTTCTGACTCATATATCCTCTTCGTCAACCTTTTCTTACCCATTCTCTCCATATGTCCAAACAATTTCAACACAACCTCTTCTGCTCTTTCAACCACACTCTTTTTATTTCCACATCTCTCTCTTACCATTTCATTACTTACTAGATCAAACCGTCTCACACCACATACTGTCTTCAAATATCTCATTTCCAATACATCCACCCTCCTCCGCACAATCCTATCTATAGCTCACGCTTCACAACCACATAACATTGTTGGAACTACTATTCCTTTAAACATACCCATTTTTGCTCTCCGATATAATGTTCTCTCTTTCCACACATTATTCATTGCTCCCATAACCTTCATCCCTTCCCCCACCCTATGACTCACTTCCACTTCCATGGTTTCATTCACTGCCAAGTCCACTCCCAGATATCTAAAACATTTCACTTCCATCAATTTTTCCCCATTCAAACTTACCTCCCCAAATTACATGTCCCTGAACCCTGCTAAACCTAATAACCTTACTTTTATTCGCATTCACTCTCAACTTTCTCTTTCACACACACTTCCAAACACAGTTACCAGCTTCTGCAGTTTCTCACCTGAATCAGCCACCAGTGATGTACCATCAGCGAACATCAACTGACTCACCTCCCAGGCCTCCTCAATCCCAACAGACTGCATACTTGCCCCTTTGTCCAAGACTCTTGCTTTTACCTCTCTCACCACCCCCTATCCCTGGGGATGGGGAGAAAGAATAATTCACACGTATTCCCTGCATGTCGTAAAAGGCGATTAAAAGGGGAGGGAGCGGGGGGCTGGAAATCCTTCCCTCCAGTTTCTGCTTTTATATTAACTTTCAATTATACCTGATTGCTTTTTCCTGCACCAGCAAGGTAACTCCAGGAAACAGATGAAAAAATACCCATTCCCTCATACACAGACATATATACATACATGCGCATACATGTACATATACACATATGCATACCAATATTTACATACATACATACATAGACATATATTCACATGTAGATGTTCATACTTGCTCGCCCTCATCCATTCCCAGCACCACCCAGGCCCACAGGAAACAGCATCGCCACCTTGTGTCTGCGAAGTACTACCAGGAAACAGATGAAAAAAGGCCATACCCGTTCACACTCATTTTCAAGCAGACATGTGCAATGCATCGAAACCACAGCTCCCTATGCATATCCACATTTATTCAATTACTTTCTTATTTCCAGCCCAATAAGTCCCTTATATCTTTATGAGGCTCCTACAACATTCAGGAAGCTGGGAACATTTATCAGTCAGAACCATAAGTCGTAAAATGTGATGCTGTGGGCGCAACTATGTGCAGAGAGTGTAGGGCAACTGAGTTGTAAGTGCTTGGTGTCTCTGTAGAGTGGTTGTTCCATTATGGGTATACAGGGTCCTGAGATATGGTGATACTGAGTTTGCGGGGTCATTTAAGTATTGACAGGAAAGTGAGACTAATGTTTGTTTAGAGTATAATGGACTGAAGACTGAGTTGGGAGATGGTTGTTTATTGCTTATGAAGCCATTTCAATGTATGTACTATTTGCTACTGGTGAGGGAATCGATGAGCAGAGGTCATTGAAACACGAAATGAGGTAAGCATTTTAAGTCTACTCGGCAGTCTGCATGTATTGTGCTAAGGAACAATGGCTAATGTCTAGTGAGGTTAGATGCTGGAGGTTGTGGGATGGGAGTCTAGTTGGTTGGTTGCACTGGATGAGGATGTCGAAATGATGCAATTAATTTCTGATCAGCTCACCTATGTATATACTTACTCTCCTGCCCTAGGAACCCCTTCTATAGGGACAAAGAAAAAAGAACATTACCCATGTATTCCCTACTGGTCATAGATGCCAACTAAGAAAAGTGGGAGTTGGGGCTGGAATGGAGCCAAGTGAGGATTTTTCCTCCAATGAGGACTTTTCCTCAAAGGCTTCGTTGCTTCCTGTCTTTTCCTGATGATACTTAACTAAGGTGGGTGGGTGGGTAGGTGAGGAGGGGGGGGGGAGTTAGCTTCAGACATTCCAGGAATAAAGAATAACTGTTTTTGCAGAGCATGTTCAGACAATCCTTGGCATTTCATACCAAGAAACACACCTACAGACCTAAAATCAGACTTCTGATAAGCTTCCAGTAAGTTTTATGTAAAATGCTTATATGGATGACACTCTGTGTGTGAGTGATAAGGAAGGTGGAATAAGAGGATTTGGTAGTACTGGGATGGGTGAGGTAAGCATGAAAATATTGGGAGATATAAGGACTGACAGGTAAGTCTCTGTAAGTGCCATCCTACCAACCTACTTGAGAGGTGGCAAAGGCACATTAAACGGAGCAAGAAAGATTATAGAGCATGGATATAATTTTGTATTAAAAAACACACACACACACACACACTGACGTTCATAACCAACAAAAAGGTCTGGTATGATTCAGAGATCAAACACAGCTTGTAAAGTGTCAGGTAATTCATAATGTCAAAATTCACAAAGCCATGTTCTGGCCTTAAATGAATTTAGCCTTCTAACCAAGAAGGTAAAACTCTATAAATACAATTTCCTCTACCTTTCTTTTAATGACTTACCTTTAGGCACAGTGATCTGTTGAACTGAAACACCCTGTTTCGCTAAAGCCTCAACAGGAAAGTTAGGTTGAGCTCCTCGAGATAAAATATTTGGCCGATGGATGAGTCCACCTTCTAACCGCTGACCCATTTCTGCTTGTAGTGGCCGAACAGTACCAACTGGTTTGGCATACACTACCCCACTGAAATAATGTATGTGTAAAGATATAAAATGAAAATGTACTCTCTGATATCAAATACTGTGATAACACACACTAAAGCAGTGCGTGAAAACCTTGCCTCTACAAGAAGATAAAGCACATATCAATTTCTAAGGTATAGCAAACGTGAAATTTCTTCTCAAGTTCTTTTAAGAATACAGAACCAAAAAAAATTCATTACCAAAAATTAACACAACTAAAACATCACACAAACAGTGTCATTATTCTCTTATATAACTAAATATTAGTCATACTGTATACTTTTCATATGAAAAAATATTCTACAAAGTAATACACAATTCTTCATTTGGCTTACCCAATCTTGGTACCCATGATAACCTGCTGGCCCTGCTGATTTTTTGGGTAGAATGCAGCATATGATGGTCGACTGTAACTGATATTTGCTTGCTTTTCCAATTCATATGATCTTTTCGCTAAACGTTTTTCTGCTCGTGACAGCTTCTTGTCTTTTCGGTCCACAAGTAAACTTTCATGCTTAAATGGGGCTTTGGTAAACAGATTGCCATTCTGACGTATAACATCTTGTAATATGCAATCCCTGTATTTTTCAACTTTATCGGTCATATCCACAGGATCAGGATCACTTTCATTTTCTACTAAAAGATTACTGATTTCCTTAGAAGACAAGTGGGCATCAGGATTCATTTCATCAAGAATACGGTCTGAAATACCTTGCTTGTTTACTTGTCTGTCGTAAATACGTTTTTCTAAAGAATTATCAGTAACAAGTCGATAAATATGGCACTCTTTCTTCTGGCCGTACCGATAAACTCGACATACTGCCTGAGTGTCATGGCAAGGGTTAAATGAGGCATCAAATACAATCACTCTATTGGCACCCACTAAATTGATGCCTAAACTACCAGCTCTAGTGGACACTAAAAATAATTTGATATTTGGATTTACATTAAATTCATTGATTAGCTTCTCCCTTTCTTGAGCAGAGGTACTACCATCTAGCCTGAAATATGACCGATTTCTAAGCCAGCCTTCGTACGTACCAGGTATGTAAGACCTCTGCAGGAACTCTTCAAGAAGGGTGAGGGTAAACAATGATTGAGAGAATACAAGGATGCGGTCTCCTACTCTTACACAGCCCTCCAGAATCTGAAAGAATACCTGGAATTTTGCAGAGTTTGTCAGTGACCCTGGTACATAGTCCTTAAACAACCCCTCAGTCCACTCAAAGGTCATTTCATCTTTCTTGGTTTCCTCTTTTTTCTCATCTTTTTTGTCTTCTGAATTTTCTTCCTCCTCTTCTTTAATATCTTCCTTTTTGATGATTTTTTGGTCCACTTCTTCATTTTGTTCTTTGGGTTTTTCCTCCAATCCTTGAGTTGGAGTGGCAGGTGCAGGTGTAGCTGGAGTCGTTGGAGTTGCTGGTGTGGCAGGAGTGGCTGGGGTGGTAGGGCTTGGTTCACTTGTTGCACCATGACTGCCGGTGCCATTAGGATACACTGCCTGATTTCCAAGCTGATTATTACAAGGTTGGCCGAGAGACTGTCCTGAAGGATTAGAAACTCCTATTGACTGCCCTGATTGATTAGACACTCCTATAGACTGTCCTGACGGATTAGACACCCCCATTGATCCCCTGGAAGAATTAGCAACTCCCATTGACTGATCTGATAAACTAGGAACTGCAACTGACTGTCCTGAGGGGTTTGGAACTCCTACTGGTTGTCCTGGAGGATTGGAGACTGCCATTGACTGTTCAGAGGGATTTGGAACTCCCATGGGCTGTCCTGTATGGTTAGACAAACCCATAGGCTGTCCAGAGGAATTTGGAACTCCCATAGACTGATCAGTAGGGTTAGGTAATCCCATAGACTGTCCTGGTGGATTGGGTAACCCCAGAGACTGTCCCGAAGGGTTAGGGACTCCAAGAGGTTGCCCTGAATGATTGGGGTGTCCTAAAGCCTGTCCTGAATGATTGTGGACTGTCATAGATTGTCCTGCTGGGTTAGGAAGACCCATTGCCTGTCTAGAAGGACTTGGAAGTCCCATAGGCTGATTAGGACTGGGAAGACCCATACCCATTGGAGAGTTATGCATGTTTGGAGCCCCAGTGGGATACCCAGGCAAAGACTGACTGACAGGGGTATTGTGTTGTGGGTACTGTGGAGCATAAGGGTTATTATAAGGAGGGTAGGATCTAGGATCACTAGCACCATAGCCCTGATTATACCAAGGGTAAGGCATTTGCATACCATAGCCCTGATGTACATTATGACTAGCCATGCCATAATTACCGAGACCACCCTGGCTGTCTCGGAGCTGACCCATGCCATGATGCATTACTGGTGGCCCCATTGGATCCGGAAAACCCATGTTAGGTTGCTGGAGGCCCATTGTACTTTGGTGATTCATATTCAACTGTCCCATCCCTGGCTGTGGAGGAATCATACCTCCTTGCAGACTCATACCCAAGCCTGTGCTGGCATGCTGCTGCGGCATATTTCTATTCATCTGTCCTGGTGAAGCCCAGCTAGGAACTGGGTGTGATGGAATATTCAGTAATGAAGGGTTTGGTGTACTTATGGAAGATGTACGTCTTGACTTTGATTTTCCTTCAACTTCATCCAAGTCCAAGTCAAAATCCTCATTGCTTTTCTTCTGAACAAAGTTATACAATACATCTGGGTGGTTCCAAATCTGAAAAGAACAGAAAAATATCACAATTACTCAATATGTAAAAAGTACCATTCCTAGATGAACAAACACAATCTGGAGAAAAAAAAATTATAATCTTTCTGTCAATATCATTTGTGCCTTCCCCCACAAACACAAAAGGGTTCCACATGCAGAATCTATCCTATGTGGATGTGATGGGACCAAAGGGAGATGAATTGAAACTGTAAGTTCTTAACACTCCCATTTATTACAATGGACAGATAGACTAATGTGAGAGCATCGGATTTCATCCGGTGCTTGTCACTCCTCAGCGGATACTACTGGCCCACGCAACACGCATGCGTGGCGGGAAAGCAGCAATGTTGCCACAGTACAATGTAACTTTGAAATCCAGCCAGCAGTCTTCCAATGTGCAGCACCGATACTTGATATCTACACACTAAGCATATTAGAAACTGATCCTCTACTCACCTTAGAGCTTTAAAGGTATTATTTTCCAAACATTTTTGCTTCTATCTCTAACCCTTTAAGCATTAAGGGCATAACTACTGGCAACATAGACCAACAAGAATGCCACAGACTTCTACACCAGATTTCATACTGGTTTCATTATCATGGAAACCATAGCTCCCTATCCACAACCACGCCCCAAAGAACTATCCATAGTTTACCCAGGCTGCTTCACATGCCTTTTTTCAGGCCACTGGTAGCATGTCAACCACTGTAAACCACTTCATTCCAATTCAATCAATTCTGTGCATGCCTTTTACATTCCATCATGTTCAGGTCCCTATCACTCAACATCTTTTTCACTCTACCCTTCCACTTCCAATTTAGTTCACCCATTCTCCTCGTTCTCTCCACATCTGATACATATCCTCCCTGTTAAACTCTCCACACTCATTCTCTACATATGTCCAAACCATTTCAGCATTTGTAAATACTTTCAGTATTCGTAAATACTTTCCGTTGTTTCTTCTTTTCCCTTTCATAACCCTCTCTATATTTCAATTAAGGCCTGGCCTCGATGTGGACTTCTGTCCATGACTGAAGCCTTCAATGTAATAATAATAACAATAATCAAAAAATAAACTACTTTCCATAAAAATTGCTCCTTATTTCTTCCCAAGTCATTGCAAATTTTTGTTTGTAGTAGTCAGATGCACGGTTATCATTTTCAAGGCTCATAGATGCACACTCCAATATTCTGCCTTTGTGTTTGTAAGGTAATTTCCAGCTGTGAATTCCTGAGGGTGAATTACTGATGACAAAGGTACCTCTGGTAGATTTAATGGCCACTCCTGGAGATTTACAACGGAGCAAGAAACATCATTACATATCTTGCACATATGTAAGATTCTGGACCAAGATGTACTATGCATATGTGCAGAACAGAAGATTAATAAATCATGGTGGCTTATAATCAATAACAGCTTAGCTAAAAATACTTCTATAAAAATTTGAAAAAGAAAGCCAAGTAGCCTTAGATCCCCATATCCTTTAACTTGCAGATTATATACATAAAAATGCATGGATCATCCAGCAACCCTGACTTTTTCCTTTTCTATAGATGACAGACATGACATGAACAAACAATGCCCCAACCAGAGACCATTTTGGGTGAAAGGAATTGAGTAAGATAAAAAGAATGTAAACATCAATTAAGACTCTGCAGATCATAAAGTTCCAATGGAATGTAAGCCTTGAGAACAGCAAGGTAAACCTGGATCAGAAATGCTATTCAGTGTCAAATGAAATTATGTGAAGCATGCAGAATCCCCCCACCTTACCTGTCATTCCCATAAATTCAAATTTCAGATGAACTATATGAAACATATATGTACTTACCTTACAACATATTGCAAATGCTTTTAGAGGATTAGCCATTGTTTTGGTAGCAGCCAATTCAGACATGAATGTGGAATAAAGTTTGCGTTGAATTTCAGTCATCCTACAAAGTAAAACATGCTCCTCTTTCATGGGCAGAGTATTTGCAAGAACAGTGTGACCTCGTCTGAAAAGAAAGAGAGAATTAAATAATAATAAAAGTAATAATCTTTATTTCATTTCTTTCATACAAGTTTGCTACTTACGCATCAAATGCGATAGAGCCAGAAACATATGAAAAAAGGCCATATCCATTCACATCCTTTCTCTAGCTGTCAAGTGAAATGCAACAAAAACACAGCTCCCTATCCTCAACTAGGCCCCACAGACCTTCCATGGTTGACTCCAACCACTTCACATGTCCTGGTTCAGTCCACTGACAACATATCAACCCTTGTATACCACAACGTTCCAATTCATTCTATCTCATGCAAATCTTTCACCATCTTGCATGTTCATGCTCTGATCACAAAATCTTTTTCACTCCATCCTTTCAACTCATAAGAATTGCTTCACTTTGCTGTTTGGTGGGAATGATACTAGAGATTTCAAGCTTTAAACTTTCCTAGTATCATACTATGAGACATCAAAGGCTTCAGAAAGGGCTACCTAAAAAAGTAACTTACAGCTATTTAGCAGTTATAGGCTGAATAGCAATGTCCATATTTCAAACCTAGCTTTATACCTGTGTTTTACCAGTTTTGAGGTTACTTTGTGCCGTGTAAAATTCAAAGTATAACATTTATCTGTTCTAGTACAACACCTCTGATCACTCTATAAATCAAGATGAATTATATGAGACATTTGTACATTCATGGAATGGTAGTTATATCACACATTCTCTTTGCCAATCTCAGCTACTGACAGTACATATAAGCCAACAATCAGGTAATTCTAGATGAACTACAACATTCTTCAGATAATAATAATAATAATATATATATATATATATATATATATATATATATATATATATATATAAGTG
>JAYMFT010151538.1:0-12609 GCA_038088735.1 Panulirus argus
TATATATATATATATATATATATATATATATATATATATATATATATATATATATATATATATATGAGTGAGTGTGTGTGTATTTCTTTATTTGCTCATTTCGTTTGTACGAGTAACACCATCAAGGCGTTTGCCAATTGCATTAGGCCTGAGGAGTTGGTGTTCTCTCTCATCTTGACGTACCATATGTATATAGTATACAGCTGCACACACAGTGAACGAAACGTTATTAGTATGTACAAGCTAAGCGTGGCACGATGAGACGTAGGCGACAAACCCCAAAATATACATTATGATTTCGACTGTAGTTATGGTATAGCTGTAGAGACAGGAGGGACTGAACCGACACATTCTGAGAACAATCATGTAATAAATGATGTCGTCACTCAAGCATCAAACTTTCAGGTGCCCAGATACCTGTCATATGCCACCACCAGACTTTACTATACCTGGTCAAGAAGAAGTCTGTTTCACATTTAGGTACTGGCAGATTCCATTCACTATTTTGCACGTGTGTGTGTGTGTCTTAAATCTATCTCGTCGATTGATCAAGTTCTTGTTCGATCTTTTGGAATGTTTCATCTTTTTAAGTTTAGAGAGAAGTAATTTAGCTAGCCAGAGTTTGCCATTAGGCAGGCCTAGCGTGTGACTCTCACCGCGAGTGGCAAGGGCATCTGGCGTTCCAAGAGAGAGAGATGAGAGTAAGATAGATGTGAAACAAGAGAGCACAGCCAAGAGGTAAGGGAAGGCAGGGCGGGTTTCCCGCACGGCCCGGACTGATGCTCTGCCTCCGGTGTTGAAGGCAGAAGCCCACCATCAAGAGGCAGGATGTGCTTAATTACAATCACATCCTAATGACAGGACTTGTGCTCAGACTAGCAAACCTCTCCGCGAGGCCCTCTTAATGACATCATTTGGAAGCTGTTAAGATGCTTACAATGTCACTACCAAACCGCTTTGGGCTGTTAATTGCCTCAAGAAACTAAGAAACGGGAGAATGGAATTACGAAGTGTGTGTGTGTGTAATCGTGGGTTTCTTTTATCTACCTTTTCATTACTATGACTAGCAACAGATGATCAGATCTACGGCAGTCTCTTCATCTACCGTTGCGTCAGTTAGGCTCCCCAACGTATTGCTTATTCGTTATATCAGTAAAGAATTCGTCGTCTTAAAAGCATAGCGTTATTCTTGTCCTTCCACTCGCCTTAATGTATTTTATATCATCTATATCTGAGTCCATTACTTAATCTATTTATCAGTCCATTAAGTTATCTATTCACTCGTCCATCCATCTACTTAATCATACACCATTTCCGAGGAGTGGTTTAATCAACCACCAAGACATCAATTAACGCGTCACCCTGTCATACTTCTGCTCCTCCTTCCTATATATCCATCAGCACTCGGGTTAATGATATGATTCCACGCCAGTGTGACCGTGGGCGTCTGTCAGCAGCACCAGTGGGTCGGGAGTATGTCTGGGGCGGGAAGCCCTGGGTCGCTAAACTCACCCTGCTGGCTCGAGTGCTGGCTGATACCTGCCTGGGCCCTGGAATGCTGATGTGGTCTCCTTGTAGCGAGGTATTCCTTCCTACGCCTGGACAGTGTTAATTGTTGTGGCCGTATTTAACACACACACACACACACACACACACACACATAGAGAGAGAGAGAGAGAGAGAGAGAGAGAGAGAGAGAGAGAGAGAGGGTGCAGTAGATATCGTCATGAACTTCGTTTAACAAAAACGACAGGAGAACCTTCGCTGTTCTCACAACCAACTGGAACACACAACGAAAGAAATACTTAAGTGGACAACCACAAATAAGTAATCAGCTGTCGCTTTGTTCCATATGAAATGTAAAAAATCAGAAAATAATTAAACTTTTTTTTCTCCAGATCAATACAATTATCAAATGCCGCAGTTAGTTACAGACAAAAAAATCTTTAGATTAGGTTACGAATGGTTTTGAGATGAAAATCCTCTTGTTATGCGAACGCCAGTACACGAACAATTGCATATGCAGCGCTGCAAGTATCTTTAATGCATCCCGCGTTACCTAGGACATACCACAAGCACGCTCTAGATATCCATTACAGTGAGCTGTGTTACATGTTTGATATACGGCGTCATAAAAAAAATCTTAAGTAATTGAGATTCTCTCCTCCGGCCGAACAAATACCTCTCAGAGCGAACGTTCTTGATGAGTGAGCTTATATAAGGAGAGCTATGCATAATTATCAGGTGAGTGGCGTAATGAATTTATGTGTGTGAATGTGTGTATGAGTGAGTGTGTGTGTGTGTTTAGGGACGTCTTCCTTGTTTACTACTTAAAGGCAATTTAGATCTGTGTAATAACATCTGATAAAAATTCACGTCACAACCACGACATTCGTCAATTTCAATCACCTTGGCAAAAAAACTCTTCGGCCACCAAATGCAGAACACCACCTCAGTCCTCCATCAAAAGCCTACGTCACTTTCCCTCCTTCCAGATCACTGCTTAGGTCTCCGTCATGACCCTGAGAGACTCCCATACTTCAGAGCACTGCATCATCCAACCACACTCCTGTACAGTGCATTACTTTCCCACTGTAACCTTGCGTCTCCCTTCCACGCTCCGGGACACTGTATCACTCTCCACATCCGCACCTTCCATCGCTCACACGAATACTCCTCCCCTGCGTATGCTGGCATCTCTTCGTTAACCTTTCTCCCGGAAGAGTTCCATGACGTTTCTCAACAGAGCAGTGCGTGTGACCCTTTACGAAATGATCATGACATTCCATACGTAAACACCGCGTCACTCCGCACTAGAATCCTGCTTCATGCTCTAATGGTCACTGAATTACCGTACTACCTGAATGATCGTCTCTTGTTAGGGTAGGATACCAAGCCTCCTGCAGGAGAGCAGCATGTAGTGGAAACCTGTATCCTATATCTCCTGAAGGAGAGAGAATAACATGTTTCTCCCTGTGGTGTCGGACCATTGATTTGAGATTCTAAGGGAGGTTAAAAATCCGTATGTATATGGAAGGGAATCGCTAACAACACTGTGGTTCTGAGTTCTGTGAGGCAGGATGTGTTCACAACGTCAGTACTGGCACGGTCGTGTACCTACCTCCTCGGGGAGGAAGCTCACATAATGAAGGGTTGCCTCCGATAGGCTACACGGATAATTTCCCGAGGGAGGGAGGAGACCAGTAGGTATGGTCGTCTCCATAAACGCCATGCTCCGTATCCCCAGCGCTTGTTCTCCTAACTAGACCATCGTAAATTAGGGGAATATAAGGAGTAATTGGGTGGCTAGCGTGTGGTTTTACGAGCGGCCGGGGCTGTATCTCTCTGTCTGAGCAGGTCACAAATGAATACAGATCGGCAGCTTATGGACGATTAAGACGAGGCCCCTCTTCCATCGCCCCGACGAAGGACGATTTGGCTGCCTAGAACGCTCTTGTTATGTTTTGTAACTGGCTAATGGTTCTCAATTAGGAAGGACTAGCAATGGCATCTGCAAGGAGCTTAAGATAGGTGAGCCGCCGTCTGGGAACTGAGCGTTCGAACTTGTTCTTCTTACAATACAAACTCAAAGCCATTAGCCCCAGACGGTGCATTTAAGGTTGCTCTGGCCCCGTTAGCGCCCCGGTCTCACCCGCAATCTATTTCTCGTTTTTCTTCACGTTAAATGCGAAGGAGTCTTTAACCCTGTGATCACGATGCTACGACTCTCGATCACGGCAGAAGGGCCTTTGTGCATGACAATACGACCCCTAAGTGCGACAGTTTGATTGTTATATCCTCGTCTTTGGCCAGTCACTTATGCGATGGTCAGTCATATCCAGGGGTCATACCGGTTGGTCAAGGGTCGTACCACAGTCGTCAGGGGTCATATCTTCGTGCTCTGAAAAACGTAATGGAATCAGGATGTCATCATGTTGTCACGGTGAACCACAAGCCCGTAAAGAAAGAAATGGAAGAAGGCAGTTTCTTCTTCCCCACTTGTATAAAATGTTTCAGATATGAATAGTTAAGAGTACTCTGTGAGGAGAAGCTGTGGCGCTTCGGTGCTGCGGTGGACAGTGTATTATGACACTACGTGCGACGAGGGGAGCATCCTCCTCGCTTCAGCCCCCAGCACGTGGAGGCAGATATGCGCCGAAGTCATCGCCATTCACCGAAAGTCAGTAATTACGAGCAATGAACCCCAGAGAAATCGTGGCGTTTAAGGGAGACTTCAATAAATCATCAGCAAGTTGCGATAGCATCTCTTCTCCGGAATAAATTATTTTTTACAGCCGGTTCAAAGATCGGCGAGAGCCATCAACACCGTAGAGCGGCGCTGCCGGAGCTCCATGGCGGATCAAGACGGAAAAGAGTCTCATAAGCACGTATCTTATGGCGAATTCTAAACATATTCGGCCAGTAACCAGTTCACCGATTCACTTCAAACGCGGCTCATCGAATCACTAGAGATGCGTATCTCCTTTCTATAAACCCTGAATTATCTTCTCGATCAGTAATTAAACCAGTTGATAATGCGATATAAAGCAGGGTGACTGAGTGTACTACATACCAATTGATATACTCACAAAGCGCTCGAATATATACATGATATTTGATGCCTCTCAAGAGGCTTGACTTACAAGACACATATACTTTTACGCAGGGCTTTACGAACCTGACTGTCAAGCAAAGATCTCATTCATTGCATTTATCAGCTTCCATCTTGAGTTCTAGGTCAAGAATCACTTGAAGTTTTAATCTAAAGATATACAAAAGAAGAGTGAGAATCAGCAAGTACACAATTTGCTTCAAAGGTTACAAAAAGCTAAAATAGAGAAGAATTAATTATGAAATACCAGTGGGCGTTGACAGCTGATATGATCATGCTGAGGATGTTACGAGCGCTTCCCTGTCCCACACTTGTAAGGACAGTTTGAGTGACTGGTTGTCGTAATCTTGCTACCCCTAAAGGAAATATTGTTAGATTTCACATTTTTTTCAAGTCTGATGTGAGGGCTATTGCCTGGCTGGCTGTACAGTATATCACTTTGTGATTCGCGTCGGCTGCTGTTCGCTTGAGATCAACTGTACTACCACATGAAAACTTTGTAAGGCATCATCAAATGCATAGAAGAGCAAGGCGCAGTACTACTGTCTGTAGGATTTCAGTGCTGCAACCAGGTATGTAAGTTTAATTAGCGTGTATGTCTGCATGTGTACAACATTTGTGAATACATATCGTGCATATACCATACTTCTCGTGTCATTCTCGAGAATGACACGGGAAAGACGGAATTTTTGTAGTGGTGTTGGGGTTTAAAAACTTTATGAATTATTTGCAACTGATGAGGTGGATCGTCTCCGTGAAACATGTGGTGATGGCGTATAGAAAAATTACATGTCAAATAGAATCATCAGAACTCCTACTGAACTGCGATTTCACCTTCATATACATATATACATACAAACAGTCAGGACAAAAGCTATTACCCTCTCTCAGTTATCTAGAATTAATCATTCTTTACTTTAAGATCTTAAGCATCTACATCTCTGCCGTGGTTTGAACCAGGATTCTGTCATCTAGCCCCCAAAATAAAGTGGCCCTTCTTAAGTGTTTTCCATTTAGATAAACAGTCAGTACAGTGACCTATGACCTACCTATACAAAAGAGTATACAGCAGTATTAGTTCACACAAAATCTCCCGTCAGCCTAACGAAACCTAACCTCTAACAGTGTATACCAGATGTCATATACCTAACCAAACGATCTCTGTGGCAGCTAACATCAGATTTCTGCCAGCCAACCCCGAAAGACACGGTGATTTCCATTAGACGTCTCTTACCTAAAGGCAAGAATGAAATAACTGTATCATCCCATATTCCTGTCGCCAGAAAGGGAAAAATCGAGGTTTAGTTCCGAGTCATTTTCCCCGCAATGGTCGGACGATCAAAGACGAGAGGAGCCAAGAGGCGGACAATTATACTCAAGCGTCACGTCCACCTGCTTCGGTGGCTCCCTTCCTCCAGCGATTACCAATATTCAGCAAAGATCCAGGTATGCTGCTACTGGCCGGGGTACTCTCTCATCAATAAACAGTATTGGCATCGACGACCAATTAATTCACCGGCGGGCATCTTAACGACCCAATTAGACCTGAGTGCCGTGAGAATCACCAATACCGACCCTGCAGGTGTTGTAGGGAGCGGACACCTGTGTGGGAGTGCGTCCGATCGGCATCACTGAAATCTGACTGAGCCATTCCCCTCTGCATACAGCCAGCATCAAGTGATGAGGTTGTTATCTCCGACATTATGCGGGATCATGGCGACAGTCACATGAGATCTTGGTAGTGCGAAACTGTGCGTATGAAACGAGATGAAACCAAGGATTACGTAAAGTGTGACAACAGTCAGAGGAAATGAGGCAAAAGGAGAGGAAGAACAGGAGGCCTTGTGACGCGTAATGGTAAATGTGAGTGAATGTTCGTTGGTAAATGGCAGGGGAGAATGGTATGGATACAGGCTATGGCCAGGGAGCTACGAGAGAAAGTCTTTAAGAAGTGTGGAGACGGGAAGGTTAGAGATGGGGAAGCGAAAGAGGTCAGTTGCTAAAGAATAATCTTAAGTATCGAGAAACACCGAAGACAAGTTGATTCCATTATTCCCAGCCTGACTCCATTCATCTGTTGCTCATCCGTCCCCATCTACCCTAGTCTTTACTTCATGTGCACCAGATATCCAGACAGCGAAAACAGGCTGCCTACAGTCACTGAAAATGTAACTTTAACCGAGATATGCAGGGAGTATACATCGCATCATGATAAGGCAAATGAACGTGGCATCCCGCTCGAGCAGACTCGAGCCACCTCCCTCTATCCTAGCTAAATATCTCCTGATATCTATCATCGATTTTCGTAAGTACAGTGGTTTATCTCCTCTCTCACACTCTCTCATAAAGGTTTTGAACTGGATGACTTTCCGAAATTTTCCTGAATACGAAACAAAACGAGCAAGATGATGAAACCTTCCACAAACAACTAAGTTTTCTGTCGGACTTTTCTTGTCAATTGTCTTTGTAATAGTTTTCCTTCATTTAATCTGGATGAACCTCTTTTCTGTCTAAATACAGTGGTTGTGTTGAGCGGGATGGATAAAACAGAGATCATTTTGCCTTTAGACATGAGGTGAGCTGGACTTCACAGTTTTCTTTCACATGTCGATGGCAACATTCCAGTCATGTAAACCTGTAGCAGGTAGAGCCAATCTTCGCTGGCCTTCATCACCTCCTTGTAAAATGCCAAAACGTAACTTTCACATTCAGTTCTGATCTTGCAGTCGTTGCACACTGGTGAAACGCTAACTCTTCTGCGTGCTATCCTTGAAAAGCTTAAAACGTTAATAAATTTCTAATGAACAAGACATTTATGAACCACGTTCGTTCCACAGCATTTCTAATGAACTTTAGCGTTCACTGGACGATCTAGAACTCGCAGTCTCTTTCAGGATCGTCACTTATCTCTCAGCTCACAGGTAATGTCTTCAGAAAGAATAAGTCTACATTCCTATTAGATTCTCGTCCAATCTTCCTTCCTCCCAAATCTTCATCTTCTACAAGCATCTTCTCCGTCTTCAAACTTGATTTTCCTTTTCCTTTTCCGGGAGTGTCCACTAGGACACCTTAGTTCCCCTTGGCAACATCCGTTTCAAAGCCGTTTGCCTCGTCATGAGCCCATACCTGAGTCCTCGGTTCTCCCTCCTTCATGTCCAACATTCAATATCGTTTCGTCTCTTATTGATCTCCTCCCTTCAAGATCAACTCGGGGAGAGAATCAAGTTCAACATCTCACGTACACTTAAAACTATGAGCACGATGAAGTAATCCCTTGATTACGATGACTTAACCGCTTAAGTACAACGAGTTAACCCCTTGAATATGATGACTAAACCATTGAGTACAAAGACTTCAAATGCTCATACGGTTAAACCCAGTCGCTTTGAGTGTACCGCATTCACTGTCTGTCACTAATACACCGTTTAAGCTTGATACAAACGAGTTTCATCCTTCCTTTCATCTCGTATTGCTCACACTAGTTTTTGCAGGTACACGCTACCTGAAGCTTTGTAAATGTAGGGAGCATCCATAGTTCCTCTCATCTGTTGATTAGCCGTTTTATCACCAACAGGGAGCAAGACCGGACCGGCTTGCGTAAAGGATACACTGACCGCTGCGTCATTGTGTGTGTCGGCGTCTGTCAGGTGCAGAGTCCCTCTCCCTTTGATAGAAAATAAAAAGGACGCAGAGTGGTGGGTTGAGTTGCTACCAGGGAGGGCAGTGGAACAGGCAGGAGGAACCAAGGAGGGTGACAGCAGAAGGAAGAAATGAGAATGGGAATTGATACTGGATTGTGGCAGTCATCAGTGGTACTGGGCAGGGGAAGAAAGGAAATAAAGGCTTGTGTATGGGAGGCAATGAAGGCACTGGTAGAAGTGGAGCAAGGCGAGGAAAACGGCTCAGGTTGGAGGACCAATAAAGTAAGTGTCAAGGCTGGAAGTTGGAGACTCAATAAAGTTAGTATCAAGGATGGAGTACTTGTGGAAAGTAGTGGCAAGGTTATAAGGGTCACTGAAGGAGCCAGGTAGGTTAATGGTGATCTGTAGAGCCGGAGGAGTTGTCTTAGGGTGCTAGAGTAGGAGAGCCAGAGTAGTATTACGGGCACAAAATGAAATCAAAAATCTAACCATCAGAGAAGAAGTCTGTAATGAGAGTGAACATAATAATGATAGAATAACAATAAAGTACATCAACAAATTACAAAGAAAAAAAAAGATTGTGAAGTCCAACACCCGTGGCGGAGCGCAGGAGGTAATTACGTGTGATCTGTCTGATGGAAGTGTGGGGTAAACAGATCCAGTCGTCTGGCACACCAGTTTTTGCAGGTGTGGATTCAGGGCACAACACGCCGACAATTATCACTTTAGTTCAGCGTGGCGGAGTGCGGTACACGAGCGCTTGTAATCACCATCATGGAGGAATACCAAGGGGACCAGCACGCCCCCTTGCTGTTTCGATATTCAATTAATGATAAAGGATCTGCGTTATCGGGAGGTGCTCTGTGGTTGGCGCGATTTAAGAGCCCGGATTATGCGTCTAGGGTTTCTTAAAACCTGTGATAGTGATGGATAATTCAGGCCAACAATCGAGGGACGAGATTCCAAATGATCCTGCTCTCGCCCAGGCCGGTATGTTGGCGTGACTGCGATAAAGGGCGGGTGTTAACATTGTCTCGACCGCCATCTTTCTTACTGGTACAAAGGGATTCGATTCTTGTCATTACGATAAAGGCGACTCTTGACTCTGTACCGCAAAAGGGCCTTGTAATCAGAGGGTTGGATCCGACCAAGCGACAATGTTTTCTATGTTGGAAAGTGTTTAGGATCCTTATATAAGATCGCTCTTCCATTATCACCTGCGTTAACCGCCTTAAGCTCTGTGCAGATCGTTGGAGGAATGTGTTCGACTCTCAGAATCCATAATAAGCAGAAAGAACCTTGAAGCGTCCACCTGTGAAGATGGATATCGATCTACAGTGTGTTGTGAGATATTACCCAGAATGTTTGTGGGCGACGAGACGACACCACAGCTCGCGCCGCCATATAAGGAGGAGGAGGATGTAATATTTTGGACTTGTTGGTGGAGATGTTGGTGGCGGTGGTGATAAAATATGAATGAGGGGGTGTGAAGTTTGGAGAGAGGGAGGTGAGGCACGGGAGAAGAAGGGAAGAAGGAGGAAGAGGAGGGAGAGGAGGAGGAGGAAGAAGAGGAGGAGGAGGTACGCCATGTATGGAGTGTGGAAACGACAGTCGCACTGTTAAACCCGAACAATAGCATGTGGGCGTCTTGTTGAAGTATGTGCGAGGCGGTAACCGAGAGGTGACCAGCGCTGGGTCCTGGGGTGGTCATTAGTCAGGGGTCCTAGTTGGTGGGGATGACGGCTTGGGAGTTATGGAGGGTGTTTGGAGGCAAGAGGGGGGGGGGGGCGTTGGACGACTGAGGACAAAGAGGTTCTTCAGAAGGGACTCAAAACTCATAAACAGGGGGACAAGAAGTTCGAGCCTGGTGAGATGGAGCGGGGAAGTGAGGCTTGTGGAACGATGATCCGAGACGATCAAGATTCTTAGAGCGTGGCTTGGATCGAGAGCTTCATCAAGGGTGAGGAGTGGCGCTCGGAAGCCGAGGATTGAGGGTTGGACTGACAGACAACATTTCCTACAACGGCAGTCGTCTAACTGGATGTGTCCCGCCACCGACAGAACTTGTATTTCAAAATCTATATTTGGACAGATATAAAAGATACTGAGTCCACTATTTCGTCGTATTTCCCGAAGGAGAGGGAAACTTCCTATGATGTAGAATAATCTTGATAAAGTTAAACACCTGGTAAGGAGGAAGAAGGGTTGTGGAGATTTTTGTCACAGAGTCTCTCTTCGATCCTTCTTATGTTCTTCACTCCTTCATCAAAAACGCATCTATTGGCCTGTTACATTCTGGTACACCTAGTGAAAGTGATTTCTTCCGGGTTATTGGTTGGATTTCCCGGCAAAATTGCAGGTAAGCCATCAGCAGATTTTATGGTGGAAATGATACTTCCTGATGTAAAATGTTTAAAGGAAGGACCACCAGTTCCTCAAACTTTTTCTCGGGAGAGAAATCAAGGGTGTCACAGGGACTCTGCAGTGCCTGGCAAGGCGCCATCATCCAGGAACCAAATGCTCTCACCAGACAAGCCGTCTACGGTTAATTTAGAGGCGAGGCAGACAAGGATAAGGTCAAGGCTGTCACCCTCTTGTGCACCATCAACTGTTTCTATGACATGCCAGCCAAACCGCAGTGACTATAAGGCGTTGCACCAAAGACGGACAAAAGGAAGTAGCGAACTACTGATCGAAGTGTTTACCACCGTTTATCTTAAGACCCCTTCAGGTTCTCGAACATTTCGTGTCGCCCAGTCTAAGGGTCCGCCAGCCGCAAGATGAGGCACCCACGTAGTGCCAGTTCGATGGCTCTTTTAAAATGATGTTGAGGTTGACAGAGTCGAAAACTTTCGTTGAAATCTAGGAAGGTGAGTGCCACTGAGGTCTTGCAATTTTCTAAGTGGGGGCAAACGAAGTCTAGGAGGCTGACAAGGCAATAAGTGGTGGAGGTAGCTTCATGTGTCCAAACTGCTGAGGGTCTACAGAATAAGCAATATCGTCATAGGCTCAGTCAAATACAAAACTTTCTCGCATTAGACTGGGGATAGGAGTGAATGTAACGTTTTGTAAGCTATTAAGAGACTCTGGGTTGGTAGATTTGGAAAGTGGAGTGACATGTGTGTGTGTGTGTGTGTGTGTGTGTGTGTGTGTTAGACTGTTTATCTCAGACTTTCAGGAGTGTTGGCGTGTGTTTATGGTGCAGGTATGTGTGGGACTTATGGGAGTGTGGGAGTGTGTGGGGGATGAGGACTATGTAGAAGAGTTGGACCTTAGGAGAGAAACAACAGAAAGATTCTGACAGATGCTGGAAGACAGCGATGACGCAAACTATAAACAAATTCGAGACTTTGACAACAGTACAGAAATGAAACACGCTTCCTCCGGTGCCCCCAGCACTTAGAGCACTAGGAACGGTTTTAACCATTCACAGATGTACACAATGAACTTAGCTTAGGTAGTGTGTAATTTCCTTTTCCCAACCAACAAGCAATAACTTCAGTAAATACAGAACCCGAATCTGCCAAGGTATTTAGATGAGGCAACAAATATAAGTTTTCAGCAAACCTTTCTCATAGATAGGATAATCTACGCCACAGAAATGAAATCTCTTTATTTCTCTTTTATGTTTCAAACTGTTCATTCTCCTGTCCAACCTCCCCTTTTCCTTCCAACCACTGTACTGAAATAGATGGATAGTGACAGGACTCTGAGTGGATATATATATATACGCCTCAATGGTGAAGCTTCAAGCTCTGTAGAAACCTGGGAGTGTGAGTGGGTGTCTGCAGGGCCTCTGGAACGAGGCTCCAAGCTCTACAGGAGCCTGGAAGTGAGTATGGCGGACGTGGAAGCTTGGGCGTCAGAACAGAGGTCGGGGTAGTGTGGGCGTCGGATCCAGTCTTGCAGGATCTTGAGAGAGCCACGCAGTCTGGCCCGTCCAAGGTCAACTACTGCCCCCTCCTCCCTCCTTCCTCCTCCTCCTCCTCCTCCCTTCTCCCCTGCCACTCCTGCTGTTACCTAGTGGGAGAGAGCGAGGAGGAGGAGGGAGAGGAACGAAAGGGTATGCGGCAGGAAGGACAGAGGATCTAAGGGGAGAGGAGGAGGAAAAAAGATCCAGTCAGAGGTACGAAAGGAGTTCGTACATACTTACGATTGCTTACAACGTAAGTTCACCATAAAAGAAGTGGTAACGCGTAACACTTGCCACAGGAAAACTTAGAGTTACAAAGAACGAGTCGTGTGAGTATCGTTTCGTCTGGTGTTATATGCAAGATAGACATAGAGATAGATAGATAGATAGATAGATAGATAGATAGAGAGAGAGAGAGAGAGAGAGAGAGAGAGAGAGAGAGA